>PIJE02000529.1:100000-110000 GCA_002895965.2 Coryphaenoides rupestris | reverse complement strand
TTCCGCGTTAGCATCGCTTCTTGGCTACTTGGCTGTTTTTTATGATGTCAAGTATTTTGGTCCCTTCCCATATCGAACCTCGACCTTGCCAGATCCTGCCCATCCTGGAATTCCCTCCTGCCTGTCGACCTGCTTCTTCCTGTCTACCTACCTGCCTGCCTGTCTGTTTTTCCCGGTCCCCTACCTGTCGTCCAGGTGCCCCAGCCTCGCCCGATCGCTTGCCTCTGTACCCGGCTCCCCATCCTTTATGTTATTCTGCTCGGAGTATTGGTATTTTGTTTAAGACGTTTTAGTAAAACCCTTTTTTGGTATCTACACATCCCATCTCCCTGTGTCTGCACCTGGGTCCTATATACACAACCTTAACAAGGTCGCTATTTTGAGAGTGGGGAGGGCATTGTTCTGGACAGAACTCCCATCTCCTTTCCGTACATTTTTTGCGCATCGGGCATTTACCGATGTACGAGCTGCGATGATAAGCCTAAACGGTAGCCGAATTCACGCTCCTACGTCACCTACGTTTTGGGAGAAAGTGGAAGAATCCATGGCCACCTGTCCACTAGTGTGAAACGTGTTGCGACATACACAGACATCCAATGATACAAACGTATGCAGACACACACACATGTACACACACACAAACACACATAAAACACGATGCACATTCAAAGGCACACACTCATGCAATGGATAATCGTCCTGTGAATTGACCCACTGGTCGTCGGATCGTAGTTGCAAATAGTACCTGTTGCTCTGTTGTTAATTCTACCCGTGAATCTCCCCGTATGGATTTTCGTCCGTCTCCAGCCAGCTCATCTCCCTGCCTACCTGTCTACCCGCCTATCCCTGCCTGCCGGTTCCTGCATCTGCCTGCCGCACTCACCACCTGTCCCGCTGGCTTCACTCCCGGTTCTGTTACGTTTGTATTGTAAATAAAACACTCTGTATTGCATAACTCCGAGTCTGGGTCTTGCGTTTGGGTCCGCCACCCGTACACACCCTAACAGAATGATCTGACCAGACATGGACTCAGCAGACTCAGACTCAGACTCGGAGTACATCAGCTTATGGGAGTACCTTGGCATCCGGTGCGAGCCGCTACTGAGGTATAAGACTCAGCAGTCGCCAAGCTACCTGGGAACCCGCCTGGCCCTGGGGGGGCCTCGTAGTGTCCAGCAGGCTCGCAGGCGTCGAGGCAGGCAACCCCTGGCTCCCGGGTCCCGGGTTGGACCGCAGCAGCCCCTGTTTCCCGCAGCTGGGTCGCAGCCATCCCGGCTCCCGGCTGGACCGCAGCAGCCCCTGTTTCCCGCTGCTGGGTCGCAGCCATCCCTGGTCCCGGTCCCGGCTGGACTGCACCAGCCTCCGGGTGCTGCTGCTAGGTCGCAGCCATCCCTGGTCCCGCTCCCGGCTGGACCGCAGCGGCCTCCGGTTCCCGCTGCTGGGTCGCAGCCATCCCGGTTCCCGGTCCCGGCTGGACCGTAGCGGCCTCCGGTTCCTGCTGCTGGGTCGCAGCCATCCCTGGTCCCGGTCCCGGCTGGACCGCAGCAGCCCCTGCCGGTTCCTGCTGCTAGGTCGCAGCCATCCCTGGTCCCGGTTCCTGCTGCTAGGTCGCAGCCATCCCTGGTCCCGGTCCCGGCTGGACCGCAGCAGCCCCTGCCGGTTCCTGCTGCTAGGTCGCAGCCATCCCCGGTCCCATTCCCGGTTCCCACTGCTGGGTTGCAGCCATCCATCCCGGTCCCGGGTGGACTGCAGCAGCCTCCCGTTCCTGCGGCTGGGTCACAGCCAGCCCCGGTCCCCGATCCGACGTCACCGGTATCCTCCGCCCTGCCTCCAGGTCGTCCACCTGAGGGTCCCTGCTCGGCCTCTGCCCTGCCTCCAGGTCGTCCACCTGAGGTCTGCTCGCTCTGCCTGCCTCGGCCTCCACCTGAGGGTCCCTGGTGCCCCTCCAGGTCGTCCACCTGAGGGTCCCTGGTCGGCCTCTGCCCTGCCTCCAGGTCGTCCACCACTGGCTTCACTTCAAGCCTGTATGCACGCCTACCACCTCTCGCGCCATGGGCTACCCCAATGATGACACTGAGATTCGCGGGAGCCTGTGGACCTACTGGCTGTGCGGTTCGAGTGGACGTGTGTGCAAACACGCTACGCTCTAGCTAGCTAGCTCACCAGCGTTCCTGGCTTCTAGTGTCCTAGCTATACCAAATGGCCTCTCCGTCTTTTGATACTGTGATGCTAATGAAAAAAAACTAATGCCAGATGGCTAACGTTTGTCTTTCTCTGAGCATCCCGTGGTGCTTTATGCTTTGTTCAATTTTTATTTTGTTGTGTGTCTGTGTGCGTGTGTGTGTCTGTGTGTGTGTGTGAAAGTGGTTTATTTATTAATAAGTCTGCTGTTGATTTTTTTCATGACCAAATGTTTTCTGGTTTCACTCCTCTTTGCATCCGAAGCCATCTTGGAAGAAGGTTCTCGGTTTCACGTCTCTGTTTCTCAGGCTTTCCTTCACATTTTTTAGGCTATTTTTCCCTCTCTTTACTGTTCACACTTCCTGTAAGTGGGTCCATTAACTCTCTATCATCACCTTGGTCCTATTTGTCTGTAAATGGTCAAATTGTCTTTGTCTCTTCATAAAGACAAATGTGAAAATATAATTTCGCATTATTATTATAAACTAAGACTGAATGCCTGTTAGACCCTTGAAATGTTAACCATGATAAAAGGTTTATTTTCAAATCAAATCAAAATCCCATGAGGCTGGAACTTTCATTGGAAAAAAGTTTTCATTTATGAAAGACTGTCCTTGACATTGTCCCAAGGATGAGTCCTTGTATATCTGTATTATGCTGCGTTCACATGGATTCAGGCCGAAGGCAGATGAACAACATCCTTTTGCACGGCACCAGAAAAACAAACCAACAGTCCGACGGAATGGCAGGCACGCCCTTGACGATCTGTTGCTATAGCGATGGATATAGAATGGAGTTTAAAGAGGACAGTGAAAGGAGAACTGATCATATCGTTCCGGGCGTTGTTTTTATTAGCTACTCGTTGTCCAGATCGGCCTTGTATTTCTCTCTTTGTGCGAGGGAGCTACGTTACAATGTTTTAACTTTGGATGGCAATGCTGTCTACCGTTACTGTTGCGGGTATTTTCTGCCGGCCTCGCCTAATTTTAACCGACCTGCTCTCATCCAAGTATTGAGAGAGAGAGATATTCAGCTGCCAGCCGCAAGACATCTCCATCTTGTTTTCAAACATCTAAATGTTGAAGCAAGCAACCTAAAACCTGTCTGGGGTTTACACAAAAATACAAGAAGTTAACCATTTATATGATTGTTCCTATTTGTAGCCGTCAGCATGCGCTGCAGATGCATTTGTAAATCTTACACATTGTCACCTTAAAAGTAAATAAAATCAGAAAATAAAAACAAACGCGTATTCTAAAATATACATGTAGTCACTTTTTGTGCATAACCACACCCTTTGCAACAGCATATATCCATCTGTACGGGTTATGAGTGAGTACAGAAAATGTCTTCATAATATTTTATGACAGTTTTAAATTATGTAAATAATTTTGTTTTATCGTATTTTTTTTTACAGTGGTTATTTTACTCAGAGTGTAGAGGATCTTTCCATTGTTCCAGATCCGGAGGCAGTTGATTGGGCGTTGTTATCCAATGTGAGTCTGCGTTTTTAGAATTCCTAAAATTGTATCTGGAAGCCAGATGAGCCCCACCATGTTGCTGTATGGCGACAAGGCAAGTAAACAGAAGAGAAAAAGAAACAGAAGAAATGTTTTAACACAAACAATATTGTTATTCAACAGCTTGTTTTGCTGTATTTATTATCATTTGTTGTCAATTTACCTTGAGGTTTTGCCCCCCGGAATGAACCATTTTTCCACAAGAGTAAATCATAAGGTCAAATGAAACCACTTTGCTTTACCATAATAATGGCATAATAATTTAATTCCTTGGTGCTAACCTTTTTTAATTTTATCGTCAAAGGGCCCCTTATTTTACCACCAGGTGTGAGGCTGATTAGTCATTACATCTGGGTGGACTCTCCCACTTGAGACGTCACTAATGGACAGGAATGAACAAACTCATGACCACGTCCAACGGCAGATGACGTAGCGTACTTATAACCTGGGTTTCTAGTGTGGCATGTAAATGGCATCAAACTGGCGAAATGGATTAGAAAGAAGAAACGACAAAACGATTAACGGACAGAGTGTGTGTGTGCGTGTGTGTGTGTGTGGCGGTGGGGTGTTCGGCGAGGATTGAGCACCTGTTGAGGGTGAGAATGCTCATGCTGCCTGCTGTTGTATTGCAGACGGGTGTCACCCACGACTGGGCAAATATGATGTCAATCTGGTACTCCTGTGAGCCCATACGAGAGAGAGACAGACAAGAGAGAGAGAGGAGAGAGAGAGAGAGAGAGAGAGAGAGAGAGACACAACAGACCAGACAGACTGAGAGCAAGAGAAGAGAGAGATGAGAGAGAGAGAGAGAGAGACCGACAGAGACAGAGATGCAAAATTGTTTGAAAAAAGGGTCTTGTCCAATTTCATGGTACAGGTTTAGGGACAAAGAGCAAGAATATTTGCACAGGATATAAGAAATTCAAATCATTGGGGGGCTGTAGCCACGCCCAAAGTTCAAACAAGGAGCCTGATGTTACCGCTGACCTCTCGTGTCCAATCAGATTACAGCTTTGTTTGACATTCAAAAACCAACCAAGTCCAAACACCACGGCTTTCATCATTTCTAAACTCGTACACATTTTCATGAGTTAAATGCACTCAACTGAGTCGAAATGCTGTATGTTTCGCCAGCGGAGGCTAACCAATGCGTGCGCTGCTTCAGTGAGCGGGAAAAAACGATATGTACAGTGTGACTTATCATGTCTTTCAGAAGTGCAACACAGGACTTTTTGCCAGACGCACGTGAACCATATTCAACAGAGGCTGGGAAACAGCAACCGTGATGAACGCAGAGCATGCAGAGAGGCGTGGGTCCAATGGTAGCAAGTCAGATGAGAGATTGGGGAAGATGATGGAGAGATAGCTAAGGTGCTAGGTTCGATCCCCAATGTCCTACAGCCTACGATGAGCAAGACACGCTTTTATAGCAGGAAACACACAGGGCCCAGTTGTGGCTCATGAAGCAAATGATGATCCTCCGTCCCCTTAACCCGGCTCCTGCAAAACAAAAGAAGAAGAAGCAGCAAACGAAAGACACGGGACACTTAGTGGAGCGGAGGGATCGTCGCGACGTGCATTTGTTTTTTGTAGCAGCGGTAGTACTTCCAAACCACATACTTTGGTCGAGCGTGGACCGACGTCCAATGTCGCACCGTAACTCGCCAAAGTCCAAAAAGTCCAAAACCACAACGGTAACGACGCCTTTATGTGCGTGAAGGGATTAACGTCCGCCGGGATGAAAGCATCACATTGACACATTCGTCTGTACGCCGACACACGCACCGCCCACCACCAATTGACTTTATAACAGTGACCTTTTCGTCCGGAAAAACTACAATAACAACAACCGTACAGATTGGGGGGAAGGGGCCTGGTCTTCCTGATGCCTGTTTAAACTCTGCCATTCGACAACCTCCATGACCTTTGCGGTGCGACCCAAATAGCACCTGGCGGGCGGATGACATGACTGCCATTTTGGTTTCTTGTTAGATCCACGCGTGGCGAGCTTCAAGCACTAGAAGTATCACACTTCACACACCTCCTAGCACCTGGTACTAAATGGATTGCATTTATATCGATTTTTTTTTATCCAAAGCCTCACGTTCACCCATTCATGCGCACATTCATACACTGATGCCGGTGTCAACCATGCAAGGCAGCAAGCAGCAAGCGGGTCCGGGAGCAGTTAGGGTTAGGCGTCTTGCTCAGGGACAGCTTGACACTTTGGGGATCGAACCGGCAACCTTCCAGTTGCCAGACAACCGCTCTTCCGCCCTGAGCCACTGCAGCCCCATACTATCCCATGCTTTCTACTTTCTACTGCTTTGAAACGAAATACTGTCCACACAGAACTAGGAACACTTAGAGGACACTTTTATCCAAAGCGATAAAAAAAAACATGCGTATCCAAAGGGAGCAGGTAGTGGGGGGCGGGGTGGTCAGGGTTAGGGAATCTCAACCTGGTAGGTTGTGTAGACCTATCTGCCCCTGGGGACAAGGCATTAAGACGGAAGCAACTGCATTATTCATGGCAATTATATCCAAAACAATGAGCCGTGGCTCGTGCTGAGTATGAGGTCCCACGGAAAATAACCGGCAAGGGTTGCGTAACGTCTCCTCCAGTGGCTCCCTCTCTCTCCCTCCTTTCCTCACCTCCCCTCTCACACCTCCTACCTCCACGGACTCAAATGTCAGAAACCCTGCTTTTGTTCGGTCCCTCATGTTCGATCCGTTTTGTTCTGCCCGTTTTGTTCGGTCTATTTAGTTTGGTCCATTTCCGCCCCCCCCCCGCTACGTTTTGTTCGGCCCGTTGCTCAATCTCTACGTGTGTCTATCGTTCTTTGTTATCTCGTCCGACCGGGGGATGGATAGTGTATTGGCGAGTGTGTTTAACGCCCCCCCTCCCCCCTCCCATCCTCCAGGTACCAGGTACCAGGTTTGATCCCCCAGTGTCCGCAGCCTAACCTCCGATGCCTGCACCTATTTGACGATATAACCTGTTACTGAGTTACTGAATTCACTGACAGTCTTTTGGATGAAAGTGGTATGACGCAACCGTAAATCCTCCGTGTACATTACATTTGGGGTAATTAATTCTGATGCCGAGCGATTGAGAGGGGAAAAAAACGCAAAAAGTTCATTACATTGGAGTCATAAATATTTCACATTAGTCTTTCTAAAATATCCAGGGTATGATAAACTACAAATTTCCAGCATAGCCTCTGTGCCAAAAGTAAGCCACTAAGTACTATATTACTAATTGTTTAGAGTTGTTTATAATTTGTTTAGAAGTCTACTGCAGGAGTGAATGGGGAGTAAGCGTTCCATTGTACTTGTTACATATGGCAATAAAGAAATCTTGACTCTTGAAAATAAAACGCACAACATTCAGGCTCAAGCCTTCACAATAAGAGTTTTCTTGTTGCCACTAAAAAGGTGTGCCGGAAATAAATTCAACCCAAGGTAAATTCTTCCACTGGATTGTACTGGTTTTTTACTCACCCGATACTGTGTGCGCTTCTAACACAATTGTTAATATGAGTGTACAAGTGTGTGTGTGTGTGTGTGTGTGTGTGTGTTTGTGTTTGTGTGTGACCATCAGCAATATATTGCTGTTTCACTCTTTCGACAAGTGTACTTATTGTCAAGTCGCTTTGGACAAAAGTGTCTGCTAAATGTAAATGTGTGTGTATGTCTGTGTGTGTGTGTGTGTGTGTGTGTGTGTGTGTTCCGTCCCTTTCAAGCAATTCTTAAGAGAACCCGGGAAAAAACCCCCAAGAAACGAGCACCGGTCCATACCCGACTCTTCCACCATAAACATTTGAAAGTAACAGCAGAGTAATGAGCTAAATGTAATACTCACACTTCCATTAAACGATCGAGGACAACTCTTCCAAAAGTCCCCCACCCCCCCCAGACTTTGTATCCCCTGTCAGCTCAGAGATGGAAAAGCACAAAAGGAAGTAACACACAAGGTGATAACTCGCCGACAAAATGAATGTACAATTCTGCCTGCAGCCATGTTGGACGACCCCACCCCCACCGCCAATATCTGTCTATCTTACCACTGACATAGGCCTACATGCCACCTGCGTAAACGCAAACACGTAGATAAAACCTTGCATTCATCTCTGACAAATATGCCCCAGCGGGATTTCGGGAGATTAAGATATCCGCGCGACACACCAGTATACCTCTGGGTTGTTATTTCTTCCTTTTTTTTTATGCCATTATGTGTTTTTAACATAGAAGAAGCCCGCAGTGAATGAAAACGCTGAGTGTCTGTGATCAGCGTCAACCACATGCAAGCACACGGCTGTTGGGTGCAAAGGAAATGTGAAATTGCACGATCCTACATCCACACGATTCCCTTCAAATTAGGGTCCAAAGTGTTGTGTATCATCACATCTGAAAGTGTGAACACATTTTGGATGAATATATATGTGTGAATGTGCCACTTTTTAACAAATTATGAAATGTTTGAATGTGTAAAAAAGTATATCTGAAGAAAATGTTGACTCTCTTGAAAGGAGCCCTGTAGCATGTGCACGACATTTTGTGAACAAATGAATGTGTGTGAGTGCATAAGGAAGATTTGCCCAAAGTTGCACAATTCCACCTCAGGTTTACGGTTATGTCTATGAGTACAAACCAATCCAACGGGTACAAACACATTTGGGCCTTCTGACGCCTCCTCCTGAATAGCCAATGGGGACGCTCAGATTAACATATCATTTGACGATCCAATCAGGAATATAATTTCACTGTCCAATCACAGAGCCACTAGCAGGTTTTTTTTCCCTGTGGTCTGACAAGTGGGAGATCCCCTGCTAAGTGGAATAGCTCTGGGGACCAAAACATTGAAGTTTGAGTCTTCATGAGGTGGAAAATTTAGTTCCTGAATCTAACGTTATTAAGCGAGTGGCTGCCGGTTTATTTTTAGCTAAAACATTCTTCCCTGAGACGGTTTCAAGTAATGGCCAGATTGGTGACATCAGCGTGATGCTGTGAGCCAATGAATGTGATGTTGAATGATAAAAGTTAGCTATTTAGTTGATATTTTTGCAGAGATTAGCAATAATAGATCCACTTGATTCCCCAATGTTACCAAGAAATACATGGACAGTGTGTGCTAAATTAGCAGTTCAATGAACAAAAGTCCCTGATATGCTTAAGCATTCCTTCATGTAATCTATTGTGATGGTTTAGTAGCCTAATGTAATGAAAGAATCCGAAGGATAGCAATACAGCCGCCGATATACAGTTGAAAGGCCATGAAAGAAATATAATGGAGGATTTCCGGGATTACCAGTGCATGGTGAGCTGGATATGTACCGGGCACTGTGTTGTGACGTTTGATAGCCATTACTTGCATCTATTATGTGCTTTCCATATCTGATGAAGATGGCCTCCTTGACTCCTTGACATCTCACATCTCCCATATTTTACGACATCTCTCTACCGTGTCTCCAAGCATCCCTTGAAACATTTGAAGCTGGCTGGGTTGATTATCCTCTACCGACAGCAAACTGTTCTGTTGCTTCAACATGTATATTATTGTCTATCTTTCACCAGAACCTTTCATCAGCCTTTCAGAAAAATGTGGAAACTAGCCAAACGCGCTCCTTGCCCCAGACCCAGATGATAAGATAAGATAGAACTTTATGTTGAATGGGAGGGCAGCCGCAGTCCGGCATCCAGGCGCTAACTCGAATTTAAATGTCAGTGCCTTGCTCAAGGGGTTGTGGCAGCCGAGGGGGACGACCCAGAGGAATAATAGTAGAAGCTCGTTATCACCGGCTGCCCAGGAAGGAGGATATGCCCGTATTAGGAGTTCCGGGGATATCAGCTCCCAAGCAGCCCAACGCGATACACCTGCGGAGAATTACCGGGAGAGCCGCACGAGCCAATCAGAGGGGATTCCCTCCGCTACATAAAGACGGCGAGGAAAACCCCTGGGGAGAGAGACGTTGGAGGAGAACGAACCAAAGGAAGAAGAAGAAGAAGAAGAAGAAGAAGAAGAATAACGTGAAGAAGGAGAACGATGGATGGAGATGGGTGGATACGACCCTTGCCTTGGATGACTACCCCCCCCCCCCCCGGATATCGACCCCCGCCTGTCTGAGAATCACGCACCTGCCTATGCCCCTGGACACGGACAACGACGATTCTGGTGGATTACGGATTGGCTGAGATTGCGCACTTCCCCTCCCCCTTTCCCCACTAAAATCTCAGTAAAGCTTTGTTTTGAGTCACATTTATCTGTGGTGGACATTGATATTCTTTCGTTCAATCCA
>PIJE02000529.1:85000-95000 GCA_002895965.2 Coryphaenoides rupestris | reverse complement strand
GGACGCAAGGCCCCACTGACTTATCACGATGGAAACGACCACATGGCTGCAGGGTTGCATCACCGTTGTTACATGTGTACACTGTGTCAGTGCGTCAATATGCATCACAATCTGTAAACATCCAAATCGTCTTATATTACTTACTTGTTTTTATTCTTTTTATTGTTTTATTGTATCGTTATTTTTCTTTGTCTTGTTAAGCACCTTGCATTGCAATTTTGCACTTAAGGCGCTGTATAAATAAAGTTTGATTTGATTCGCTATTTAGAGAGCTAACCAAAGGCTATCAGTAACAGATGGGAATTGGGTTATGAACCGAAGAATGATATTATTTGCTTTGTCATGAGATGGATTATCACTGTATTAATATTACGTCTTCAGTAGTGTGGCCATTTCATCCGCTTCTGCGTAAACATTCCGGTGGCTCTCAAAATCCGTTCTCAAAATGGTTTTTAAAAGAGGAAGCTAACTATTAAGAAAAAGCAATACAAAAAACCAATGTGGCCATACGCCTTTGGTCTTTGGGAATTAATGCGCGTCGTGAGTGAGCACAGTGAATCGCCACACAAGCACTTGAATGTCTTATCACAATGTCCAAAGTGCTATAATGCTATTGTTTACTTTGGTGGCAAGCGTGTTCACACAAACTGCTCTTAGGTTTACAAATTACTTTGGTAACTTTAACGATTTAAATGAGTTAGAGGGCGGAACAAAATTGACTAAATCTATCCGGATATAGAAAACATTCTCTGGTAATTCAATAAATACATTTTCATATTTTCATATATTACTTGTGTGTGAATTAAATACTTGACGAGTATGACTATTTTCAGACTGACTTTCTTCTTTTTTTAAGCACTTGTGTATGTAACTGTATGTAACTAACTGTTTAAAGTGCAAATACAGAGAAAATGAATTAAATATATACAGGCCTAGCCCACAATTTGAACATGTAAAATATCAAAGGTAAAGATAAGAATTTCAAGTTTAAAGTTTACAGCAGTTGCATATCATTATTTACAACCTACTATCTTTAAGTTACAACCTACAACTGGGCGGGGCTGGAATACAACCAGCCAATCACCATTCAAGGACTCCTCAATTGACAAACGAAGCAGCCAACGAAGAAACAAATGGGGAACATCTAATGGAACCGAAAATGTGTTTGCAAGACGACCAAAAACCAAAACTCCTGACGTCGGCGTGTTCCCTGTCAGGAGGAACAATCTGTACAGAATAGCTGCCCATCTGCACCACCTGGCACACACACACATGCACAGAGAGAGAGAGAGAGAGAGAGAGAGAGAGAGAGAGAGAGAGAGAGAGAGAGAGAGAGAGACTCACCATGTCCATGGAAGACACAGGCCCGATGCTGTTGACATAGATACCCACGTCGATGACAGTTGGCTTTACTGTAGGAGAGAGGGAGTGAGAGGGGGGTGGGGAGGGAGAGAGGGACAGAGAGAGAGTAAGGGCAAGAGAGATATGAGGATAGGGAGAGAGAGTAGGGGGGGGGGAGAGAGCGGGTATGAGGGGTGAGTGAGAGGGAGGGAGAGGCAGACAGAGAGAGAGAGACAGGGAGGGGGAGAGAGAGAAAGAAAGTAGATAGTAGTGTTCATTTCATGTCACTTTCAACGACATAGTGGCAGCTGTGAATAGAAATAATGTATACAGAAAATAAACAGCACACCGTCGCCAGGGCAACGAGGAACAACTCCGCCTCCATTTTGCATCTGAATAATTTTTTTGTTTTTATTTTCATCCATCAACTTTTGCAATGGTGTGTAGGTGTGTGTTTGGCTGCGTGCATGAGTACATTTGAAACAGCTGGTGCTCAGTGAGGGGGATTTGGAGACAAAGTAAAGCGAAAGATGCCCCCAAAGCATTTATGCTCCCTTTTATATTTATTTAATTTATTAGATTGAAGCAGCCGCTCTTTATTGATTTTGACTTTCTGACAAAGAATCTGAAAGGTGCTGTGGGTAAGATTCAAAAGTTGTCAAGAGAGAGAAACTAAACTTAAAAAAGCGTCCCCTCGCTCTCAGATCCCTCGCTGAAGTTTCTGTCTGTGAAAAGAAAAAAATATTTCAAGATAGTTTCTGCATTTCTCTGAATTTTCAGCCAGTGGTTGAAAGTAGCAAATAATATGTATTCAAGGACTGTACTGAGTTACAAATTTGAGGTTCTTGTCGTTTACTTGAGTATTTTTATTTTCTGTTACTTTCTACTTCTGCTCCACTACATCTCAGAGGCAAATTACGTATTTTTTAAGCTGTCATAATTTATTTTTATTTTTTTTTATATTTATGACAGCTTCAAGAAACAATACAACATATTGTCAATAAATAAATTATGATATCATGATATCAATAAGTCTTTATTAGTCCCCAGGGGGAAATTCACAAGCTTGTAATAAGTAATATCTAAAATATCAATAGATGAAATTAAAGCGATGAACACATTAAAGGGACTATGTGTAGGATTTGTATATAAATGAATCACTTTAAATGCAAAGTGCATCATTAACATGATGCACTTTGGGCTGATTTCTATTATATTCAGGGTCGGTTTTACCAGGAAAAATAACGGACGTGAGTCTAAGTGCGGAATTTTTTTTTTTTAAAACTTTTTAATGCTTATAACTAACATTTGTTTATGATTGTTATTGTCTCTGAATGCACAAGCTCCAGCAGGCTGCAGTTCACTTACCGGCCAAAGAGGCCAGTAATGACAAACAATTTCAGATTTTTTAGAACGCTCACCACACCCTGGTTATCACAGTGGAGAGGTGAGGAATGATACAATTCAATTAGACACCAGGGGATGATTAAGTAGCCATGTTGGAAGATGAGCCAGGGTGGGAATTTGGCACCAGAACAACAGGGTTAGCACCCCTACTCTTGCGATTACTGCCATGGGATCTTTGGTGACCACAGGAAGTCAGGACCTGACAGGACCCCCATCTCTGTCATGGGGCATTGGGGACATTAAATAGGCCAGAGGGATGAGCACCCCCTACTGGCCCTCCAGCACCTCTACCAGCACCATCTGGTCTCCCATCCAAGGATGGACCAGTGCCAGCCTACAGCTCTCCCCCCTATGGGCAGATCAGTTCACAACCTGGTCTACCTGAGGCCCCTCTATAAACCTGCGGTTCAGAGGCAACCAGTGGTCACCAGAACTGTACAGAGTTGGTCTCAGGATGCAGACGAGACTCTCCAGGGCTGTTTTGAGCTGACAGACTGGGATGTTCTCTGTGATGGACATGGGCAGGCATTGACGGACTCACAGGCTGCATAACGGACTATGTACATTTCTGCACGGACTGTGTGATCCCGACCAAGACTGTGCACTGCTTCCCCAACAACAAACCCTGGGTGACTAAAGACATCAAGGCATCACTGAACAGGAAGAAAGCGGCCTTAAGGAGTGGAGACAAGGAGGAGATGAAGAAGGTGCAGAGAGAACTGAGGGAAAAGAACACAGAGGGCAAGGAGAGCTACAGAAGAAAGCTTGAGAGGAAGCTCCAACAGAAGAACCTCAGGGAGGTGTGGAGTGGCATGAGAACCATCACTGGCCATGGAGCTAAGACCATCAAGGGGAGGGAGGGAAACCTGGATGAGGCCAATGAGTTAAACCTGTCCAACAGTTTTGACGATGTGGCTCCTCTCCACCCTCCCCCAGCTCCTCCTGTGACGCTCTCCACTCTCCCTCCCCTCTCCCTCCCCCCTCCCATCTCTCCCCCCTCCCCCCCTCCTCCCCTCTCCTCTCCCCGCTTGCTCTCCCCCCTCCCCCCTCTCCTCCCCTCTCCTCCCCTCTCCTCTCCTCTCCCCCCTCTCCTCTCCTCCCTCTCCTCTCTCCAGGGCCAATCACCATCACGGCAAAGGATGTGAGAAGTGAACTCGGCAGACTACACCCAGGCAAGGCCACGGGGCCTGACGGCCTCAGCCCCAGAGTGCTCAAGGTGTGTGCGACTCAGCTGTGCGGCGTCTTCCAGAACATCTTCAACCTGAGCATGAGCACGACGATCGTCCCTGTCCTGTGGAAAACATCATGCCTGGTTCCTGTCCCCAAGAAAAGACACGCAAGCAGCCACAGTGACTACAGACCTGTGGCCTTGACCTCACATGTGATGAAGTCGCTGGAGAGGCTTGTCCTGAAGCACATCCATGCACTAGTCGAACCATCACTGGACCCTCGGCAGTTCACCTACCAGACCCGCATTGGAGTGGAAGATGCCATCATCTACCTCCACAGGGCTTATTCTCACCTGGAGGAGGCAGGCAGCGTTGTGAGAGTCACATTCTTCGACTTCTCAAGCGCTTTCAACACCATTAAGCCTGCCCTACTTGGGACTAAGCTACTGGACATGCAGGTGGACGCTCCACTAGTGGCCTGGATTACTAACTACCTCACAGGTCGGCCACAGCATGTGAGGCTGCAGGGCAACATTTCGGACACTATAGTGAGCAAGACGGGAGCACCTCAGGGGACAGTCCTGTCCCCCTCCCTGTTCACACTCTACACCTCAGACTTCAGATACAGCTCACAGTGGACACGGTGGCTCGATTCCCACCTGGGGCGCTATTGACTGTGGGGTGCCCAGGTGGGTGATCTCCCGGCCTTTCTGTGTGGAGTTTGCATGTTCTCCCCGTGCTCCGCGGGGTCTCCTTACGGAGTAAAAGAACCCCAATTAAAAACATGTGAAGATTGCCTCTCCTGTCCACATCCCTGACCAAAATGTGGACGTAAAACCTGGAGCTGTTGGTCCCCGGGCGCCGTCAAATGGCTGCCCACTGCTCCTGGCTGCCCCTGGAGGGGCAGCAGGATGGGTCAAATGCAGAGGACAAATTTCCACGGGCCACCCTCCCTGCATGCGCGTGTGTGTGTTTGGCGGCCGCCCCCGGGGCAGACCCAGAACCCGCTGGAGGGATTACATATCTCATCTGGCCTGGGAACGCCTCGGGATCCCCCAGGAGGAACTAGAGAGCGTGGCTGGGGAGAAGGAAGCCTGGGGGGCCCTGCTTAGCTGCCACTGCGACACGGCCCCGGATAAGCGGACGGGAATGGATGGATGGATGGATTAATAAAGTTCTATTCTATTCTATTCACAGTACCTTTAATGCCTCAATATGGATGATTAAGGCCCTGTGTCCACATAGCACCTTTTTTCTGCATGGCTAGTAAAGAATGTAGATAAACAAATGGCTGATATATTCGTGCAGGTGTGTGTGTGTGATAGTTTTAGGTTTAATGCATGTCAACTTTTTTTTTAAAGTAATTTTAAGTAAAATTCTTCATTTATTATACATTTGTGCATTTCAGGAAATGTTGAACCCCAGATATTATATGGCACTTAAATGCCATATAATAAATGCCACTTAAATGCCATTTTTGTGAAGTATTTCTTATCCAATTATTCAATTAATCGATGGGATAATTGGTAGAATACTCAATGGCTTCAATAATCGATAGCTGCAGCCTTAATTGTGAGCACTTGAAACTTGTTCAATTCAAATTGTATTCTACCGTCTGCAATATGTTGTTGATTCACTATTCGACAAATGTACTTATCGTATGTTTCTGTGGACAAAAGCGTCTGTCAAATACCCTAAATGTAAGTGTAAATGTATTCCACTGATAGTATACTGATTTTACTGAATACATATTGTACTGAGAATGTAGTGTAGAAAATATCCCTATTCTAATTTTGTACATTTTTATTGCAATCAGAAACACATGTACACACAGTGTATTATTTTGCCATACAGGATTCATTACAATAAACTAATAGAAACATTTTATTTAAAAAATATATAGATTTTGTCATCAAATATTTCACACTTTTGACTGCAACTGCAATTACAATAAAATCTAATCATATATAATGGGTTATATCAAGAGGCAGGGACAATTTCTCATTTTGTCCTTGACAGCAAAAAGTAAAAGATCTGTCAGATCTCATATGGTACAGATTCTCATTCACAAAATACGTTTGTTTTAAATGTTAGGATACAATTAAGATCCTAGTCCGTTTCATCGCAAGGTGCGCAAGATAATCAGGGGGCTGGAGTTTTTAAAACCATCACATGAACATGGAGAAAGGAATGGATAGAGAGGCTCACTAAAATTGCAGCAAGTTGCAGAGTAGATATGAACCCTGGCTTCCACATCATAGAAGGAGACCAGACCCTCATCATAATCAACAAACACTCCCACCTTCTGGAGCTCAGCTCTCACAGGGAGATGGACATCAGGGTTACCATTAAATATCAAACTGTTATTGTAAAATTGAATAATCCAGTAGCCATTCTCGGGGGTGAATGTGATGAGACCCTTTCTGTTGACAGACTCTCTGGCCAGGCCTAACCACCATGCAGTCTTGTCTTTAACCTGGACCTCAAAGTAAAATTTCCCTGAGGAGAAGCTCTGCCTCGTGAGAACACATATAGCCCGTGTAAATGTCTTAGGGTTGTGTGGGCATTCCTTCGGTACACCTCCATCATGTACTTGTTTCCCATCCTCAGATATGATGAGCCAGGGTTGAGCTGTATCAGGATCCAGAGTCACATCTACTTCATACTGCTGGACCCTCTTCAGTTCAACACCAGACAGCTTCTTCATCTCGACGTTCAACATCTCCTCCAGCTGATCCAGGGATCTCCTCAAGGTCACTACATATGACAGAGGACCGACCTCCGTTGTTGTCCAGTCCCTGGTGTGTGGAGGATTCTTGAGAGATTTGAAGGTCTGGAGGAAGTGGAGGTGGTCTTCAGTGTGTGAGAGCTGCTTTATCTCCAACCTTCTATTGTTCAGATCTTCTATTTCCTGCTCCAGCTTTTTGATGAGGCCTTCAGCTTGTTTCAATGTGGATTCCAGTTTCTCTTTAACCTTTTGGTTGAAATCATTCCGCCACTTTTCAATGCAGCGCATCAAAGAAGTGAGGACCTGCCTACCATCGGCTATCTCTCTGTCTGCATCTGCTTTGCTGTGTTCTACTGTGTCTTTGATCTTTTTAATCTTTTGTGTTCTCTTCTGTATCATCTTCTGAACTTCAGAGTCTATGTTCCCCAACTTTGCCGACTTCGCTTCATATTCCTCCTTTAGACCAACAACAGGATGGAACTTGTGTTCCACCTCTGTACAGGTCTTGCACAAAATGACATGTTCAGTCTGGCAGAAGAACTCCAGAGGTCGGTCGTGTTTCTTACACATCCTGTCTTGCAGACGGTCCATAGGCTCAAACAGCCGATGTCTCTTCAGGCCTGCAACTCTCTGGTGAGGCTCCAGGTGGGTGTGGCAGTAAGAGGTTAAACATGTTAGGCAGGATTTCACAGCCTTCTGCTGGGTCCCGGTACAGACGTCACAGGGAACTTCTCCTGGTTCAACACAAGGCTGCTCGTTTAGTTGTGCGGAGCTGCTAAAATCATTAGCCATCTCTGATAAGATAGTATTGACCCGTAAATTAGGCCTTTTGTGGAAAATCTCGTTGCAAAGGGGACATTTGTACTGGACCTTGTCATCCCAGAAGGTGGTAATACAGCCTCTACAGAAGTTGTGTCCACATGGTGTGGAAACTGGGCTCTTGAACACATCCAGACAGATGGAGCATGAAAAGTTCTCCTCAGACCAGGAAGTGGGTGCAGAGGCCATTCCTAGACACAGAAAACACGGTTTATGTATTGATCAAGTCCATTATTTGTCTAATTCTATAACAGGAAGATAGTTTTTAACATCTCTCATAGTACTCTCTGTTTTACTCACCTTATTGGGGTTTCTGTCTGTCAGACTATTCAAAAATGTGTTTTGTCTTCCTCCTGAAAGAGAGAACTGCTTCCATGTCAGCTGGCTTTGCGTTCTGCGAACATTTATCTTTGTTTCCTGAACAAGCCGTCCTCTCCTCTCCTCCCCTTACTCCTGGCTCCGCCCCCATGGACAAATATTTCACTGACATTTCAACTTTCACACAGTGGGCACATTCATTCACTGTGTACTTATAATGAATTATAATGCGTGTTCTCTTCTTTGTGGGGTGAAAAGTTGTTAAAAAGACGGCGCGAAGTCTTTTAAAGTCTGTGCGAAGCAATAGACTTTGTGATGGTTTAGTGGTGATTTGAGACTGTAACTGTGATTAAGAGTGATAGTGAAGTAAACGTGGCTTTTCCTGAGGCTGGAATTGTGTCTCCAGTCTTGTAATGTGGTAGACACTGGTAGTTATAAAAGATTAATCTCCCAGATTTTCACCACATAAAACAGATGAGGCATGTGACTCTGGGTAGGGCAGACAAAGCAGACAAACCAGACCAAGCTGACTATTCAGAGACAACACAGAGATCTCCAGCGCAGGGAAAACATGGATGGATTTCAGCACAGCAGTCTGAAAATGCATCGGTGATGGCAACTGCGGCAAAGTGGTTTCTGAGTACTGAACATACAGTATATGCGTACTATGCCCTTCTACATCATCTACTTACTAATTGCTCTTGACATGATCCATTTTCTCCAAAAGTGCCGCACGGCTGGATTGCACACACCGAGATAGCAGACAGGTCAGGGGATTTTTGTCGTCAAGGGAAGAGGAAATTAAACCCTATCCATCTCTTGTTTGCATTGATAGCATTGTTGGCATATAGCCTATTAGCTCCTGGAAAGCCCAGAGCATTACAAAGTGCTAATACCATGATTAGGATGGACCAGGTGGCTTCCGCCATGGTACAGAATTAGCATATGGAAGACCTTTCTTGTCGATATGAAAGGCCATTGATGAACCATCAGGAGCTGGCGTCCCTTGATCACGCCCTTTCCCAAGACTCGTTCTGGCCTCATGAAGTTGGTTCGTCCCACGCCTCTTCAGCGCCACCTTCCCTGCTTGTGAAAGACACGTGTTCATATTGAGAGGGATGGAAGTTTGGATCTGCTAATCTTCCTGAATATACTGTATATGACGGTCTATGATGGCCCAACACATGAACTTTTCATTCAAATACTACTAAACATACATACTGTATATGGGGATTATTGGGAATGGATATGCTTAACTCTGCAGCCCACATCCATACAATCCCGTTTCAATTTGTCTGTCAATTTGGATGTTATCCAAAGTGACTCACAGTGAATTCAGATACATATTTAGATACAGTCCAAATTGCGTTACAATAATGTACATTAACGCACATTTTGTATCTTGTATCTTTTAACAGAATTTTTAGAACCTCTATATAGTTATTTTTGAATAGTTTATTGTAAATTGTTCCTCACAGTACTTGCTGGTATTTAACATTTGATATTTAATGTCTAATGTTCTGCAGCAAATCACCAAAGCAAATTCTGTATTGTATGTGAAAACCTACTTCTGATCTGATTCTGATATCATTACGGTAGGGGTTAGGGGGCGTCTTGTGCTGTGATGCCTACAGGATGGGCTGCGGACATCACGGGATTGAACCCAGAACCTTTCTTCTGTGAGTCAAACACTAGCCTAGCCAATACATTACCTTTGCCCTGCTTAAATGCAGAAGCAAAACCACCGGCCCCTCAACAAGGCCAGTATGTCGACCCCTGCCCAACATTCTGCCATATGAAGAGACAAACAATAAACAATAACGGCTCTTTGTTACTTTCTACTGCAGCCATCATCAGGAAATTATGAGAAATGTTCATTCCTATCTTGCCCGTGGATAAATTAAAAAAGAACAAAGGTGAGAATACAAATCACATTTCGGACAAAAGTGTTGCAGTCACGTTACATGGGGTGCAGGTTTAAAAGAAAAAACTGTTGAGCAAGTTCACACCCACGATCAGAATTAAAAAAATGCATGTTGGCTACAGACTGACTGACTGACTGACTATTTTTCCATTGAGGGGTGGAGCTACTGACTGCTGATCAGGTTTTCACCATCTCTGAAGGGAAGCTACAACATTTGATTGACGTGACCTGATGTGCCAAAAGTGCCAGTAACAGTAAACCCCTGCAATAGTGTGTGTTTAAACCATAGGGGGC
>PIJE02000529.1:0-82500 GCA_002895965.2 Coryphaenoides rupestris | reverse complement strand
GGGCAAGTAAAATGTCACGTTGAGTGTTGAACTCACTCGCCCGATCGGGAAGTGGTTTAAAACATTTTTTTGCCAACATAGGTTGGCATGTTCTATATTTACGAGGGGGATGGGATGGGGGGGGAGTAGAAACTGAGCTGTCCCCATGGTAAGGACACACACTAACTATGTAGTTTTTTGTTGGTTTCCTGTGTACTACCAGCGCTTCCTATACGTGTATTTATTTGTGGCTGCTTGCCACAATATCAACATTGACCGCCACATCGTCGTTGCAATCATGTTGTTTTTGAGGCATAAAAGTATAAAATAAGCTTGTTCGCCAACATTTAGTGTCTGATATGCAGTGAGTTCCCCAAGTTTTACAACAATGACAGCCCGCCAGCAATGTCCCAACATCAAAACTGAATGTGGTGGTGAAATAAAGAGGTGATCACCAGTGTGACTGTGATCACCATGAGTCCCATATGTCTTGTGGTGTACAGCTGCCCAGGAGACGGTATGAGTCCTGTGCGTCTAGAGGTGTATTCCTGCCCAGGAGATGGTATGTGTCCCGTGTATCTATCAGTGTATTCCTGCCCAGGAGACGGGGCTTCCAAGTGAAGCCATCGGGCAGCAGCACTCCATTCTGTAGAGCTATCGTTTCAATATCGTTCAATTCGCAGTAACGATCTGCGAATTACAAGTATCCATCCGCCTAACTCAAACACAATCGAAATAGACACGAAATGTTCCAAACACGACGACTGAATGGCCGAGACTGGAACCGGGTGGTTTTCAGCTTTGGCCATGACCCACCAAATCAGTCTCTGATAGCTGATTTGGTGTCAGTCAAATTTACTCCCCACTTTGAATTTTGTTCCTCACTTTGTTCCTCCTCAACTTGCTTTCGATAAATGCCAAATATAATGGTACAAAAAACAAAAAAAATGCATACCATTTTTAATATGCAAGTTAATTAGCTTTTGCCTTTGTTGTCATTTTCTAACAGCTAATAAATAAAACACACAGATCAGAGCAGATCGAAGGCTGGCTAAGGACAGAGTCTGTGCTTGTGTAAAACTATTATAGAACAATGGCTCTTCAAACAGTCACATTCCAGGAGTTTCATTTGGGTCTCAGGTCACCCAGAACACCTGTCAGGCCTGCAGAACTGATTTGTAAAAAGGTGTTAGCCCAGTCTGGTCGACTTCTCAAAAGTTACACAAAAAATACTGCTTAACCAAAGTGATCAGCTATTCTCAGCAGCGGTTCCGCTGTTTCCAACCACCGGCGTTCACAGTCATAAACAATCTTCTGTGCTGCTTGGTGTCTAAAAGCCATTACCCTGGAGGAAATGTCTATAAGGCCCTGTCCACCATCCTCGACAGGTAAATATAAAACAGCAGCTTTTATCCAATGTCCATAATAGTCGGCTGGACACTCTCAACCACCCACCTCGGTGCCATAGGTTAGAGACAACTAAATTATTGGCCACCATAACTCTTCCTCTCTATGACAACTGCGGCAGCATCCATTTCCATTAAGGCACACTCCTTCTCCTCCACTTCCTCCCAGTTTTGTTTTTTAATTCCTGTGCCCAAAAAGACAGCCAGGAATTTCATTCCCCTCTTCCCCCATTGTAGGTTTCCAGGCAATCTGGGAACTCCCACTGGTCCAATAAGAAAAGCCTCACTCTTACACCAGTTTACCTTAGCCAAGGAAGCCTTTTCATGTCGTCTACATTTTCACTGTCTAAACATCTTCCTGGTTTTTAATAAAAACAGTGATGTCGTCTGCATAAGCAGTGATTTTTAATGGGGAGTTGTGCTGCAGCCCTGGCAGTGAGAGGAGTACAGTACCTTGCTACTTAAATGAATTACAAGTGGTTTGACAGCTAAAGAGAATTTTGGATAATGGACAGTAATGTTGTCACCATACCAAGAATTGCAAATTCAATACTTTTTTGATACTTTCTTAAAACAGGGGAAACACTCTCAAATGTCATTATTGTGCTTTATTTCAACTTAAAATAGATTTGTATATTAAACAATAAGAAATAACATTCAACACGATGTGAATGACGATCTACATCTATATTTACAGTTACATTTAGGGCTTTTATCCAAAGCGACTTACAAAGAGTACAGTTCAAGGAAACAGCAATATATCACAGTGGTACATAAGGAAAAGAATAGAGCAGGTTTCAAGCATTCATAGTTGCAAGGCTAATTAATAGAACGAGTTTCTCCTCACATTAAATTTTGAATAATCGAATGTTCAAATAAATGTCAATCCCTATTTATAATGGCTAACCAAAATCATATCTGGTTGTAAAACAGGTCCCTTTAAGGCGGGGCCCTTTAAGGCTGGCTAGAGAGCCAGTTTGCATCGAGGGTGCAAACTGGCCCTCTAGTCAGCCTCTAGGAGCAGTGGGCAGCCAGTGTGTGTGTGCAGCGACTTGTGGGGTTCTGGGCCTCGAGGCACAGCACCAGTGTCTCAGAGGAGTGTTCACCCAACCCCATGTATTTTGGTCTGTCCCAGTTCCTCTTTTTACTTGGATGTCAAAGATACTCCAAACAAACATGAGCAGCAATGTGACACGAAGAGCCACAAGTCAGGAAGTAGCACAGGCGATAATAATCTCGGAGCCAATAGTTGCTAGGGGCATATAGTTGCTAGGGGCCTCATAGTGAATAGTGTTCCCTCTCTCAAGTCGTTGCCCTTTTTCGCATCCCCCTCGTCTGGTTGGCTGTGCCCAATGAAGAAGTGTGTCCCAGAAGAAGTGTGTCCTCACGAAGCAAAGCTTGCTGTTGCGGTGCGCTCCTCCCCAGAGTGTACCACGTCATCACCGGCGGCTCGGGATCCCAGCCCGAACAGTCCCGAGACATCCCGAGTGAGCGAGACACGTTCGGCACTAACGAGACGCCGACTCACCAGGTGTTGCAAATCACAATCAGGACACAGCGGCTATTAAAGCCCGTCATGAACGATACGACGTTGCTAGAACGTACTACCCCCTCGGCTCTGGTTCCCCGTGTTCTCCTTCCTGGTTCCCGCATATTCCTCGTCTCCGTGATACCCCGTCGATCCTGTGTTCTCCACGCTCCACGTTCCTCGCTCCCGTGTCTCCCTCGTGCCTCTACGAACCCCTACCCTCCTCGGACCCTCTCCTCGCTCCTCGCTCCAGTGACTCCCTCTCCGGACCCCTACTCTCCTGGTACCCTCTCCTCGCTCCTCGCTCCAGTGACTCCCTCTCCGGACCCCTACTCTCCTGGTACCCTCTCGTCGCTCCTCGCCCCAGTGACTCCCTCTCCGGACCCCTACTCTCCTGGTACCCTCTCGTCGCTCCTCGCCCCAGTGACTCCCTCTCCGGACCCCTACTCTCCTCGGACCCTCTCCACGCCCCTATCCCTGGATTCCCCTTTTCCCCGACTACCGGACTACCCTGACCACCGGACTACCCTGACTCTCCCTCAACCCGCGTTAAGCATTTTGTTTTTCTAGATTAGTCTTTGGATAGTTATTTTCTTATATAGATATATATATATAGTCATTATTTATATATATACATACATACATATAGATATAGGCAGAGTTAGTATTAGAATAGTTATTTTCTTAGATATATATATATAAATATATTAGTTATATAGAGATATAGAATTATTTATTTGTCTTTGGATATATATATTATTATATATATTAGGTATTTATTTGATACATACTAATTACCTTCCCTGAGTATATAATAAAAACCCTTGGGAACTTATCGGTTGTCTGAGTGCGTCTTCTCTATTTGGTTTACCACATTGGCTTTTCGGTTTTCGTGTACGGGCGTAACACTTGCAGGACATAGTAAACACACCGAAGAAGAACGTTTTTCTTTTAGTTTACAACCGTCACCGATCAGGGGTGTCAAACATGCGGCCAGGGGGCTGGATGCGGCCCGTGAGCTGATCCAATCTGGCCTGGGAGGCAATTTGACTTTCTTATTGATTTCTTCACGAATCCAGTCATCAATCCATCCCATCAATCACATGTTAGTGAGGGGGCCATGTCTACAATTAGGAGTGACCCCACAACTAATTGACCAATGGCACTAATCCTTAGACTGACTGTGACGGCCAACTCTGCAGTTGCAAATTATTGATTATTAGTTGGATTATTAATTGTTCATGTTGATATTTATGTTACAGTTGCAGGTATTACAATCATTCAATAAATCTGGTTTGTTTAGTTAACATTATTATCGGCAACTGGGTTAAATAAAACAACACGTTTATTTCCTTTACATTTCCAACTTTATTTCCCATTTCGCATTTTAGTTACAGACAGTCTTTTGTATGTCCATAACTTTAGTTTCTACTTATTTATGAGTTAGCGTGGCAAAGTTGTGGACGAGCAGTAAAGCACACTGGCATGGGGACAGATGACGTCGGGTTCGGCGGGAAAAGGACTTCACAATAGGAGTCCTCTGGGCTGAACCAAATCAGAGAGAAGTGATGGGGGGAAATGAGAACTCCTGTTTAGTTTGTTATCTAGTTTATTGAATGTTAAGATTGTTTAGGTTTATTTAGAGTTGAGATATGTTATTTACTGTGGGAGTGTGCCCCCCCAAAGAATCGCCACCTTATCGTGGTGGGGGGGTTTGGGTGCCCCCGTGACCCTGGGAGCTGTGTTGTCCGGGGCATTAGCCCCTGGTAGGGTCTCCCAAGGCAAAGTGGTCTCAGGGGAGGGGCCAGACTAAGAGCGATTCAAAGACCCCATGAAAAGACTCCCGGAAAGAACAGTCACCTCGCCCGGACAAGGGAAACCGGGGCACCCTTCTGGAGCCAGACCTGGGAGGGGAGCTCGTCGGCGAGCGTCTGGTGGCCGGACCTGGATCCACGGGGCCCGGCCGGGCCAAGCCCGAAAAGACAACGTGGAGTCACCTCCCTGTGGGCTCACCACCTGCAGGGAGAGTCATTGGGGTCGGGTGCATTGTATACCGGGCGGTAGGCAAAAGCGGGGTCCTGGGCGTGCGGATCCCCGTCATCGCCGACTGGTTCTAGGGACGTGGAACGTCACCTCACTGGCGGGGAAGGAGCCGGAGCTGGTGCGGGAGGTGGAGCGGTACCAACTAGATATGGTTGGGCTCACCTCCACGCACAGCACCGGGTCTGGAACCAAACTCCTGGAGAGGGGCTGGACCCTCTACTTCTCCGGAGTTGCCCAGGGTGTGAGGCGCCAGGCGGGTGTGGGGATACTCACAAGTCCCCGGCTGAGCGCCGCTGTGTTGGAGTTCTCTCCGGTGGACGAGAGGGTCGCCTCCATGCGACTGCAAGTCGCTGGGGGGAAGGCTCTGACTGTTGTGTGTGCCTACGCACCAAACAGCAGCTCAGAGTATCCGGCCTTCTTGGAGTCCTTGGGTGACATCCTGGAAAGGGTTCCATCCGGGGACTCCATAGTTCTACTGGGGGACTTCAATGCACACGTGGGCAATGATGGAGAAACCTGGAGGGGAGTGATTGGAATGAACGGCCTGCCCGATCTGAACCAGAGTGGTGTTTTGTTATTGGACTTCTGTGCTAGTCATGGACTGGCCATAACAAACACCATGTTCGAACATAGGGTGGTCCACAAGTGTACCTGGTACCGGACCACCTTAGGCCAAAGGTCGCTGATCGACTTTGTAATCGTATCAGCAGATCTGCGGCCGCATGTTTTGGACACTCGGGTGAAGAGGGAGCAGAGCTGTCAACTGATCACCACCTGGTGGTGAGTTGGATCAGATGGCGCGGGAGGCTGCCAGACAGACCTGGTAAACCCAAACGTGTAGTGAGGGTGAACTGGGAACGTCTGGTGGAAGCCCCTGTCCGTAGGGTCTTTAACTCCCACCTCCGGAAGAACTTCTCGTGCATCCCGGGGGAGGTTGGGGACATGGAACCTGAGTGGGCCATGTTCAGAGCCTCCATTGTAGAGGCTGCAGCTCGGAGCTGTGGTCAAAAGGCTGTCGGTGCCTGTCGTGGCGGCAACCCAAGAACCCGTTGGTGGACACCAGCGGTGAAGGAAGCCGTCAGGCTGAAGAAGGAGGCCTTTCGGGCCTGGTTGGCCCAGGGGTCTCCTGAAACAGCAGACAGGTACCGGGAGGCCAAAAGGACCGCAGCTTCAGCAGTTGCTGAAGCAAAAACCCGGGTGTGGGAGGAGTTCGGGGAGGCCATGGAGCAGGACTTTCGGTTGGCCTCAAGGAGGTTCTGGCAAACTGTCCGGCGACTCAGGAAGGGAAAGCAGGGCTTGGCTCAGGCTGTGCTCAGTCGGGGAGGAGAACTGCTGACCCAGACTGAGGATATTGTCGGGCGGTGGAAAGAACACTTTGAGGAGCTCCTGAACCCGACCAGTACGTCCTCTGTGGAAGAGGCAGAGTCTGAAGACTCGGGGGAAGTCTCACCCATATCCTTGGTAGAGGTCACTGAAGTAGTCAAAAAGCTCTTCAGTGGCAAGGCGCCAGGTGTGGATGAGATTCGCCCTGAGATGCTGAAGGCTCTGGACATTGTCGGGCTGTCGTGGCTGACACGCCTAGTCAATGTAGCGTGGAGGTCGGGGACAGTACCTGTGGAATGGCAGACCGGGGTGGTGGTCCCCATTTTCAAAAAAGGGGACCGGAGGGTGTGCTCCAACTATCGGGGTATCACACTGCTCAGCCTCCCCGGGAAAGTTTATTCCAGGGTGCTGGAAAGGAGGCTCCGGCCGATTGTCGAACCTCAGCTCCAGGAGGAACAATGCGGATTCCGTCCCGGCCGTGGAACAGTGGACCAGCTCTTTACCCTCGCAGGGTTGTTGGGGGGCGCATGGGAGTTTGCCCATCCAGTCTACATGTGCTTTGTGGACTTGGAGAAGGCCTATGACCGTGTCCCCCGGGGAATCATGTGGGGGGTACTACGGGAGTATGGGGTACCGGGGCCGTTGGTACGTGCCATTCGGTCCCTGTACGAACAAAGTGCGAGCTGCGTCCGTATTCTCGGCACAAAGTCAAGCATGTTCTCAGTGGGTGTTGGACTCCGCCAAGGTTGCCCCTTGTCACCGGTTCTGTTCGTGATCTTCATGGACAGAATCTCAAGGCGCAGCCGAGGTGAGGAGAGTGTCCGGTTTGGGGACCTCAGAATTGCATCTCTGCTCTTTGCAGATGATGTGGTTCTGTTGGCTACATCAGACCGTGACCTCCAGCATGCACTGGGGCGGTTTGCAGCCGAGTGTGAAGCAGTCGGGATGAGAGTCAGCACCTCCAAGTCTGAGGCCATGGTTCTCTGCCGGAAAACGGTGGAGTGTTCCCTCCGGGTTGGGAGTGAGTTGCTGCCTCAAGCGAAGGAGTTCAAGTATCTCGGGGTCTTGTTCACGAGTGAGGGCAAAATGGAGCGGGAGATGGACAGACGGATTGGTGCAGCGTCTGCAGTGATGCGGGCGCTGTACCGGTCCGTTGTGGTGAAGAGGGAGCTGAGCCGGAAGGCGAAGCTTTCGATTTACTGGTCCATCTACGTTCCAACCCTCACCTATGGTCACGAGCTTTGGGTAGTGACCGAAAGAATGAGATCGCGGATACAAGCGGCCGAAATGAGTTTCCTCCGCAGGGTGGCTGGGCTCAGCCTTAGAGATAGGGTGAGGAGCTCAGACATCCGGAGGGAGCTCGGAGTAGAGCCGCTGCTCCTCCGCATCGAAAGGAGTCAGCTGAGGTGGTTCGGGCATCTGATTAGGATGCCCCCCGGGCGCCTCCCTTTGGAGGTTTTCCGGGCACGTCCAACTGGGAGGAGACCCCGGGGCAGACCCAGAACTCGCTGGAGGGATTACATATCTCGTCTGGCCTGGGAACGCCTCGGGACCCCCCAGGAGGAACTAGAGAGTGTGGCTGGGGAGAAGGAAGCCTGGGGGGCCCTGCTTAGCCGGCTGCCACCGCGACCCGACCCCGGATAAGCGGACGAAAATGGATGGATGGATGGATGGATGGATGGAGTGTGTGTTTGGTGGCTGGTTGGCATAACTGGCCTCACCTGGCCCAGGTAGAGTATGGGGCGGTGGGGCTGCAAGCCTCTGGTGCATTGGCTAATCAGTGCACCACAGGTTAAGTCAGCCACCAGCACACACACTCAGGAGAGCGCTAGCATGCTAGCATGGTACCATCTGCTCTGTCTGCCATTTCATGATCCAAACTTGACAACAAACCAAAGATGGAGGTGTGGTTTTTCTGGAAGATGAAAAGACAACGGCTGCATTTAATTCTACAAGATAATGCCAATATCTCAACACTTGCTATTTTCCTCCAACACAACTGGCTTGTGTATGAATCGTTCACTTTAGTAACGTGTGTGTGTGTGTGTGTGTGTGTGTGTATGTGTGCGTGTGTGGTGGGGCATGATTACACACAAAGTACACAGCGCATGCACAATGTGTCTCCAGTGTGCGAGCCCTTTCCTTTGAATCAGTCACAAAGCAGCCAGAAAAACAGGCAACCATCTTCCTAGGGAATCACTGAATCACAGGAAGGATCGAACACAGTAGCACAACATGGCGGAGGAGAGGCACGTGTGGGAAGAGTTCACCACCGCTGCTGACTTCCTGTTGGAGCATATGATGACGCTTCCTCCAGTACAGAGGGGAAGGCTGGGCCAATACACACTCATTAGAAATCAGAGCTGCTTGAGGGTGGCAATTAGACACACACACACACACACACACACACACACACACACACACACACACACACACTCACACACACCAGTTTAATAGTAATGAATATTATAGAATCAGAGAAGCTCTGGTTGGATCAATATCTTGTTAGTTATGGACAATTAAAGCCTTCACTCATTGTCAATGACACACGCATACGTCCGCAGACACACACACACACGCTCGCAGACCCGCAGAAACACACACACACACACACACACACACACACACACACACACACACACACACACACACACACACACACAGTTCACTTCGGACTAAAACTAGCCCCAAGCAGGCAGACAAATACACTCAATAATCAGTTTATTACCGTGAGACACAACTGTCCTTCAACCATTTGGAATCTGATTAAAAAATGTCCTTCTTGTTTACACAACAGTATTTCAAGACTCCCTGGAATGAAAAAATGGTGAAAAACTCCCAGGTGTTAATCTCTGAGAACGGCCATACATATCAGGTGAGGTATTCATTATCTGTGTGTTCATTACCAGTGTTTCTTGTGGATCAAGAGGTCTGGCGAGGGGGCATTGTAAAATAAATAACAGCTTAAAAAAACGCATTTTAATCGTGGATGTACTTAGCCAATATAAATAGCCTCTGTATGTTTCTCAACAGTCCTCTTATTGGTAACATACAATAACTATCACTACATCTGTTAAATGTTTTGATCTTTAATCTCAATAGTTGGCGCTACAAGCCAATGTTTACTTGCACTGCGGTAGGTTGCTTTTGAACACAACACAACCACTAACGTCTCCAAAATAGGAAGGTCGCTCCAAATGCGCATTGAGACACACACACTTATATATACAGTATAATAATAATATATTATATCCCCCTCATCCGTGAACTGCTATTCACTGTATTTTACGCATGATTATCAAGTAATTAGAATTGAATGGACGGAGCTGATGCTACAGAGGTTGAGGGTTGAGTCTTTCACCATCGTAATTCTTATCGAAAATGCTGCAGCCAGCCTAATAACGTCTAGGGCCAGTGAGATCCAGGTACATAATGCCACTTGTAGATTGGTTTGCATTGCATTAAGAACCCCGGGTCCACAGGTTGTCTGATTTGTTTAGTGTCCGACCTGAGTGACCTATTGCCTACCTGTTCAGTCATCTCACTGGAAGCTTTTTGGCCACATACAACTACGAGTCTTCAAGAGTTTCAAACCCATTGGGATTTTCTGTCGCACAGAAAAGCTGTCAGCAATTCTGTTATTCTAGCATTTCTTATCTCATCTCGTGTGCTGCAAGTACTTCTTTCTGCAATGTATTTTAACATTTTTTCCAACAATATCCTGAGGACATGTGCCAGGGGTGGTATTCATCCAAACTTCAGCACCCCGGACAGCTACCGTGATGACACAACCTCCTCTACTGCGGCTGTCACCACACGTCACGCAACCACATGCAATCACATGCAATCACATGCAAAAACAAAGCGAACATGATATGCACATTGCATTTATTTACCACCTTAATATAATTCACCTGTTATGCAATATGATTAACTCATATATTTGGTGGCAGAATATAGCAATGTGATGTCATTTTGCAGCTAGAAAATGTGTTTTCTACATCTACACGTCAGACCGGCGACGTGTAGATCAGCCTACAGCTCAGCCTTTCAACTTTAGACTCATATATGCTTTTCACACCACACTTAACCCCGGGTTAAGGACACAAGCTTACAGTGTGAAACCCTGAACACTGAATACACTGTCAATTGTTAGCCCAGGGTTAAAGAAAACTAGTGTGAAACGTGAGATAAATTAACCCAGGGCCATTATAACCCAGGGTTAAAGTTAACCCTGGGTTAACATATTCAAGTGTGAAAAGCCTAATAGTGTCTGTAATATTAGAGCTCAAACAAAGTCCAACAAGCCCTCATGTGATCGACAGGTTTCAACTCACCACCAATATCGGGTCGAAGCGTCTTGTCGTACTCCTTGAGTAAATTGTTCAGTATGTGAGTGGCGTCCGCCTGGTGGTTCCTGGGGGCCATGATTTGATTGACAGGGACGTCGCGGTGGTCCGGGTGGTCGTGGCTGTATTCTAGTGGATCGGCGCTGGAGGAGGAGTGAGGAGGAGGAGGAGGAGGAGGAGGAGGAGGAGGAGGAACACATGAACACATGAACACATGATTTTTGAATATTCGAAAAGTCGTTTTATTATAAAGAATCAAATAGTTTATACGACTAGCATCCTATTAAAAACAATAAACATTCCCTTGTTTTCCCCCAGTCCACATGGGGCAGTATAGCAACTGCTGTGACAGTGTTACTGAGGGTGAAGGAGTAGAGAAGAAGAAATACCGAAACAATGTCATAGCATACACGATTCTACATCTCAACGAGTACTGTTGTACTCTTTAAGTATGTTTGCAATAAAAAGTTTGCGATATGAGGCAAATAAGGTGAAATTTACATATGAGGTTGAGCTTTGAATCTTCCCGATTCTTATCGAAAATGCCGGATATTCGCCTTGCAACTTGTATTAAATTAGTAAATAGTTGAGGCAATTGTATGTTTTTTTTGTCTCCTTGCTATGACAACCAGCCAGCTTAATAGTGGTGTCCGCTACACGGAGGGGGTACTAAAGGGGTACTAGATCTGTAGTGGAAAAGGAGCAGGTACCAAGTGAGTTGAGGCGAGTGGAGTCAAGCCGGTGGAAAAGCTCAAAACATCATTGATTGGTTGTATCTTTTTTGGGCACGGCGTCAACGGTTGCAGAAATGTTGATAGCGTAAAGACTGCACTCCTCTCCCATATCGCATAAAACATAACATAACATAAGACATATGGGGGGGGGGGTAGATATCGGCCACGATGAAATGTGTTCCACAAATCTGCTGTTTACATTCCAAATGTGATGTTAAGAATTGTTAGCAGTTGTTGCTAATTAGCATTGATTTGCACAACATGTGCACGCGCCAAGTTGGGTGAATTGTGAAGTTTTCTGCTGCATGGATGACATACAGAGGACCCCAAACGTGTTATGTGTTTCTGATCAACAATATATTATTATTTTCAACATATATATTATTTTCAGAGGTTGTAATGCGTGATCATCTTTAGTTTTTTGAGATACAGTGCTATTCATTTCTTTTCTTTTTCACTGGAGGCTCTTCACCAACATGAGCTCGCAGATGTGTTGCTCACGGTGCTGCTCATCTGTTGGACGGAACGAGCTGATGAAAAAGGCGTCTCGCATCCACGCCGTAGCCCTCGTCCAAGTCGCGCCTTACTTCGTGAGTTTAGCTAGCCAGCTGCTAACCGCCACGAGACGCGACAACGTCGACAAACGGGTGCGCGCTCTCTGCCTATCTCTCGCGCGCTCACGCAACGCGCGCGCGTGCCAATTCATATGAAGCGTGTGTTTTTGAGTTCAACGACGTCATACCGTGATCAGAACGGCAGACGAATAGATCCAGGGCTGTTTTTCTGTTGTTTGTTTATTTTATATTTTTTGTCTGTTTTTTTGTGTTTGTTTGTTTGTTTTGTTTTTTGACCAAAAACCAAACATAAATTCGAGATGGGGGGCTATTCATAAAATATACGGACGCACAGGCTTAACGACGCCATTCATTCGTTTCTAATGTGACGATTCAATTGTGTGCGTGCGTGCGTGCGTGTGCGAGTGTGTGTGTGCGTGTGCGTGTGCGTCTGATGACCACAGTTCGCAAGGCGATCGCGAAACGCGCGACTTCCATGATCCCGTGCACGACAAGGGAGAACTTTCAAACACACGAAAATGCAGCAAATGTAAAAAGCTCACCGAGTTGCTTGGACCAGGAGAAGTAATACAATGGCGCGCGCGAACTCGTTGTTCATTTTCCCGCCAGCATCGACCGGATGATTTCTTTCCGTTGGTTGACCAAAAGGTCTCCACGATCACCGGACCAGACCACGTCTCTCCTCGGAGGTGCGGACCAATAATCCGTCTTCTCAACTTCTTCCTACGCCCCCCACCCCCCATACACGCACACGCACACACACACACACACACACACACAACACACACACACACAAAGAGACCCTCTCGCCGTCTACTTCTTCTGCGTGTGATCCTTCATACTGCGTCCACACGTGTGTGTTTTGTGGGTTGTTTCCTTTCTCTGCTCCTGTTTTTTCTTAAAGATCCAATAGTCGATAGGCTTCCCCCCCCCCACCCCCTCTCATACAGAACGCTTCTCCCGTCTCCCTCGGTGTGGTGGTGGTGGTGGTGGAGCAGTGGGCTATGCTTCGGTAGTGTTGGGGAACCCTGGCGAGAGAGAGAGACAGAGAGAGACAGAGAGAGAGAGAGAGAGATGGGCACATCGGACGCATGCGCCGCGCGCCGCACATAGGAACGCGCCGACCACCCTTTTGTCGCGAGGCTCACGTCACTGCAAACAGTTTCAGCGAACGACGAAGTTATAGCTGCACGTTTTTAAACGGCACATGCTCTGAATGACCCACGTGACATCATTAAGGATATCGTTCATTCATTAGTGGCACGTGGCTGCAGTTTATGCTTCTATGAGCTGTGTCACCTGTGATAAAATGCAAAAAGAATGTTTATTCCTCTTCTTCTTCTTCTTCTTCTTCTTCTTCTTCTTCTTATTATTATTATTATTATTATTATTATTATTATTATTATTATTATTTATCCAATTAATACATGTGGTTGTGTCTAATTAAAAGTGACATTGCAAAATATGCATAGGATGTATTATGCAAATATGTGATACAGTCTGAATTAACCCAGTGGACGGAGTGCATGGGAAATGTCCACCTCTAGCTTTTTGTTGGATCATCATGAACATTTACACCGTTTCTATGACTATGGCGCCCCCTGGCGGTACGAGTGAGTCTTACACACACGCTCACGCATCATGATCACCGTGTTGTCGATCAGATACATTTAGAGTTTATTAAGTCAGGTGAACAGAAATGTTGAGGATAAGATAAGACAATATAATGTACCTGTTCCACTGAATACACATTGTGCTGAGAATGGACCTGGGACAATGTCCCCATTCTATTTTTGCATTCTTTTAATTGAAATCAGAAAAGCGTACAACCATTTTCTATTGTCATTCATGATTCAGAAATATGAACTTATGTAGACGTGATTAAAAAAAAGTGTTCAACATTTCATCAACTTACAACAATCATTTAGGAGCAGACAGACATTGAACAATTCAGTACAGGTTAACCCATCATTCATGATGGCTTATAAGCAGGGTTACTGTCTTCATTAAGTTATCCTTGCTAAATGACAGCAAACAGCATAACCCTAATCCAGTTCTCTCACTACTCAGTGAAAAATAACATGAGTTGTTTGTTTGATAATACAATCAAATAGACTACAAATGATATCCTAGTCTGTTTGATTGACAGATGAGATGATCAGGGGGGCAGAGTTTTTACCTCCATCATGTAAACCTGGACAGAGGATTGGATAGAGAGGCTCGCTAAAGGTGCAGCTAGTAGCAGAGTAGATATAAACCCTGGCTTCCACATCATAGAAGGAGACCAGACCCTCATCATAATCAACAAACACCCCTACCTTCTGAATCTCAGCTCTCACAGGGAGACAGACACCAGAGTTACCTCTAAATATCAATCCATCCTTCTTTAAGTGAATAGTCCAGTAGCCATTCGTTGGGGTTAAGCTGAACTGACCGTTTCTGTTGATGGCCTCTCTGGCCACTCCTACCCACCATTCAGTCTTGTCTTTAACCTGGACCTCAAAGTAAAATCTCCCTGTGGAGAAGCTCTGCCTCGTGAGAACACATACAACCGGTGTAAATCTCTTAGGGTTTTCTGGAAGTTCCTTCTTTACAGCTCCATGATATACTTCTTTCCCATCCCCAGATAGGATGAGGTAAGGATGAGCTGTATCAGGGTCCAGAGATACATCTACTTCATACTGCTGGACACTCTTCAGTTCAGCATCACACTGCTTCTTCATCTCCATGCTCAGCGTCTCCTCCAGCTGATCCAGGGCTCTCCTCAAAGTCCCTACATATGACGGAGTACGGACCTTCACCATTGTCCAGTCCCTGGTGTGTGGAGGTTTCTGCAGGGATCTGAAGGTCTGGAGGAGGTAGAGGTGGTATTCAGTCTGTGAGAGACTGACCATCGCGTCCTTGGTCCACTGCTCTTTGCAATCTACATGCTCCCTCTTGGCGATATTATTCGCAGCTTTGGCATTAGCTTTCACTGCTATGCGGACGACACCCAAATCTACATTCCCATTGGATCAAAAGACTCCCCCCGGCTCCAACAGATCCAAAAGGTTGAATCCTGCCTCGCTGCAATCAAAAGATGGATGTCCCAAAATTACTTGCAGCTTAACACGGGGAAAACTGAGATGATTATCTTCGGCCCGAAGCATAAACAATCACAACTTGATGACGTCACACTCTGCCTTGAGGGATCCACTATTGCCCAAAGCTCCTGCGTCAAGAATCTTGGTGTTCTGCTTGATCCTACGCTTTCTTTCGATCAGCATGTCAAAAGTATCACCAGAACTGCTTTCTTTCATCTTAGAAACATTGCCAAGATCAGACCAATGCTATCCGCTGCGGACGCAGAGACACTCATCCATGCATTTATATCATCCAGACTGGATTACTGTAATGCACTGTTCTCTGGCCTACCGAGCTCTACTACAAAAAGCCTCCAGCTCGTACAGAACGCTGCTGCTAGACTTTTAACGAGAACTAGGAAGTTTGACCACATTACTCCTATTCTCACTTCCCTGCACTGGCTCCCAATAAATGCCACATCAGATTTTAAGGTGCTACTTCTTACCTACAAGATCCTGCATGGGTCCACACCATCGTATCTGAAGGACCTTATTGTTCCCTATTGTTCTTCTCGGCCGCTCCGGTCCTCAGGAGCTGGCCTTCTATCAATTCCAAAAGTAAATAAAAAATCTGCAGGAAACAGGGCGTTCTCTTATCGACACCCTATCTGTGGAACAGTCTGCCACCTGTAATCAGGGAGGCTGACTCTGCTGATATATTTAAGGCAAGACTAAAAACCCACCTATTTACCCTCACCTTTGGCTGCTAGGAGTGCCCCTCAGCTCTAATTTACAGCTAAATCAATACCGTTAGCACTAGCCTACCCTAGCTGCCGATGGGTACTAGGTCTGAGGATACTTGTATGTTCCCTGCTTACTGTGCTCCATCTAACCTTCATGTTGTCTCCATTATCTAGAGTGCTGCTGTGATCGTGACTGGATACCTGGCCACCTCACCTGACGGCTACCAGCTTGCTCTCCAGCCAGCACCCCATCACATTATTACTATTTCATTTACTATTTGTACTTTGTTATTTGCACTCTGTCATTTGCATTTTGTCATGCTTTGTTACCCCTGTTTTTAAATGCCCGTATGACACCCATTGCACTCTGAACCATCCCTGGAAGGAGGGATCCCCCACTCTGAGGTTCCTCCTCGAGATTTCTTCCTTGTTAATTAAGGGAGTCGTTTCTTGCCCTTAGGGGGGCGGGGCTAGGGGGGTGTCATGAATCACGTTTGGCCCATAACAATCTGGCCTGTAAAGCCCTTTGAGACTGTCTTGTGATTCAGGGCTATACAAATAAAATGTCATTGAATTGAATTGAATTGAGAGCTGCTTCACCTCTGAGCTTCTATTGTTCAGATCTTCTATTTCCTGCTCCAGCTCTTTGATCAGACCTTCAGCTTGTTTCTCTGTTGATTTCAGTTTCTCTTTAACAGTTTGGTTGAAATCATCTCCCCACTTTTCAATACAGCGCATCAGAGCAGTGAGGACCTGCTCACCATCGGCTATCTCTCTGTCTGCTTCTGCTTTGCTGCCTTCTACTGTGTCTTTGATCTCAACTTTTTGTTTTCTCTCCTGGATCATCTGCTGAACTTCACAATCTATCTTCCCCAGCTGGGCCATCTTCAATTCATATTCCTCCTTTAGAGGAACAACACGGTGGAACTTGTGGTCCGTCTCTGTGCAGAACTGACACACACACACCTGTTCGGTCTGACAGAAGAGCTCCAGAAGCCGGTCGTGTTTCTGTCACATCCGGTCTTCCAGACGGTCCATAGGCTCGACCAGCCGATGTCTCTTCAGGGCTCCGACTCTCTGGTGAGGCTCCAGGTGGGTGTGGCAGTAAGAGATAAGACACACTAGGCAGGACTTCACGGCCTTCAGCTGGGTCTCGGTACAGACGTCACAGGGAACTTCTCCTGGTTCAACACAAGGCTGCTCTTTACTCGCTCTTTTACTTCTAAGCAATCAACAATCTCTGAAAAGAGGGTATTGACCCGCAAATCAGGCCTTGTGTGGAAAAGCTCATTGCAAACAGGACATTTGTACTGGACTTGGTCATCCCAGAACTTAGTAATACAGGTTCTGCAGAAGTTGTGTCCACATAAATACTAACAAGTCAGTAAATGATGCGCCTTGGATTACAATCGTTTGGATAAAACTATAATCAAGTTGTTGGCAACATATCAGGTTAACCAGGACATTCAGCTGCTTGCAATAGGGCCCTGGTGATACGTTGTGACTTTATATTTATAACTGAATGTATTGCACACTCTTTCAGTCACTTCCTATTTACAATGTAATGCTGGAGTCCTACTTGCTTTACGTTTGACTATTACTCAGTGTAATATTGGCCTCATTCAAGTGTAATGTAATGTATGGAAATGAGCATACGTTTCATTCAAGAATTTCCTTCAGAGTTAATAAAGTTTTATCTTATCTCATTTTATTTTATGTATTGTCGGGATCAGTGAAGCAAGATAAGCTTTTTATTATAATTATTATTATTATTAGTCTTGTTATTATGATTATTACTATGATTATGATTATTGTTATTATTATTATTGTTGTTGTTATTATTATTATTATTATTAGTCTTGTTATTATGATTATTACTATGATTATGATTATTATTGTTGTTGTTATTATTATTATTATTTTCCACAAGTGGCAACATGGGCAATGGTGCCAGACTAGTGGCCAACTTCACAACGAAACATCTACAAGATGAACAGAAACGATCAACTATAACTTGACAACACTGAGCAATGTTAACACACTGACACATAAGACACTAAAACAACTAAATAACTTAAAACACATTTCCCAAAAGCCCGAGGGCAATGCACTCTGGGAAAATGGGAGGATACCATGGAAACGTGTAGCCCGTCACTAATAAATAAATACAATTCTAAATGAATGTTTTGTTTTATGACATGAGGGGAGGCTAGCATCATCAAGCAGCCTAGAAGCCAATCCTGTTGCTGGGAAAGGAAATATTTGCTTCCAAAACCTTTTTTTTTGTGTTGATGATTTTTAATAATCATCTGACCTGATCTCATAGCCGCCACGACCGCCATCCTCGACCCAAATATTTCTCTGTCACAATCGTCCTCTGAAGAGATGAGCTCCGTGTTCACACCTGCTGCACTCACCTGTCCAAAGCAGGAGGAGGGAGGGGAGAGGAGTGCTGAGGCAGCCAATGTGTTCCGCATCGCACCGCTTCAACTGTTGGGCCAAACTGTTAGGAGTTGTCTAGCTTTGGTCCAGTTTAAGCATCCCAAATACATCTGTGTCTGTCAAGAGACGTGATAACCGAGCACAGCAACGACCAGTCGAGGAGTCGCAGACGTCTTCAGCTTATTAAAATTCCTCATAAAGTGGATAATGAACCCCCTGTTTCAGCTCCAATTTGAACACTGAGATGGTACTTTTTCAGAGAAGAGCAGAATGTTGTTCAAAGACATAGGCCCTCCTGGCTGCCTGCACACGTGTTGCTATGCAACATACTAGCGGTCACAGAAACATTCCAATTCAAACTGTTTTTATGAACATCATTTGGCAAATTTATATGAATTTGTATGTTGCCATTTATTGTGCAATCGCTGAAAAAATGTGTGTCGCTTGGCGAGGATGTTGCTCCACTTTCTCCGCTCACCAAGTGTCGGTCGCCAGTAGCTCTGGAGAGACGCTTCACACTGTTTTTTCCCTCACAGGCGGAGTGATTCCAAATGCAAAAAGGAATTAGAATCTTACCTGTGGTATGTGGTGATTGTATCACGGCTATGATCTCAGGTACCCGTTTTATAATGCAGTATAAGTGTGTTTACTGGGTGGTTCTGAATTTGTCCTACATTTTACTTGATCATATTAGAACCCGACCAGTACGTCCTCTGGGGAAGAGGCAGAGTCTGAAGACTCGGGGGAAGTCTCACCCATATCCTTGGTAGAGGTCGCTGAAGTAGTCAAAAAGCTCTTCAGTGGCAAGGCGCCAGGTGTGGATGAGATTCGCCCTGAGATGCTGAAGGCTCTGGACATTGTCGGGCTGTCGTGGCTGACACGTCTAGTCAATGTAGCGTGGAGGTCGGGGACAGTACCTGTGGAGTGGCAGACCGGGGTGGTGGTTCCCATTTTCAAGAAAGGGGACCGGAGGGTGTGCTCCAACTATCGGGGTATCACACTGCTCAGCCTCCCCGGGAAAGTTTATTCCAGGGTGCTGGAAAGGAGGCTCCGGCCGATTGTCGAACCTCAGCTCCAGGAGGAACAATGCGGATTCCGTCCTGGCCGTGGAACAGTGGACCAGCTCTTTACCCTCGCAGGGTTGTTGGGGGGCGCATGGGAGTTTGCCCATCCAGTCTACATGTGCTTTGTGGACTTGGAGAAGGCCTATGACCGTGTCCCCCGGGGAATCATGTGGGGGGTACTACGGGAGTATGGGGTACCGGGGCCGTTGGTACGTGCCATTCGGTCCTTGTACGAACAAAGTGCGAGCTGCGTCCGTATTCTCGGCACAAAGTCAAGCATGTTCTCAGTGGGTGTTGGACTCCGCCAAGGTTGCCCCTTGTCACCGGTTCTGTTCGTGATCTTCATGGACAGAATCTCAAGGCGCAGCCGAGGTGAGGAGAGTGTCCGGTTTGGGGACCTCAGAATTGCATCTCTGCTCTTTGCAGATGATGTGGTTCTGTTGGCTACATCAGACTGTGACCTCCAGCATGCACTGGGGCGGTTTGCAGCCGAGTGTGAAGCGGTCGGGATGAGAGTCAGCACCTCCAAGTCTGAGGCCATGGTTCTCTGCCGGAAAACGGTGGAGTGTTCCCTCCGGGTTGGGAGTGAGTTGCTGCCCCAAGCGAAGGAGTTCAAGTATCTCGGGATCTTGTTCACGAGTGAGGGCAAAATGGAGCGGGAGATGGACAGACGGATTGGTGCAGCGTCTGCAGTGATGCGGGCGCTGTACCGGTCCGTTGTGGTGAAGAGGGAGCTGAGCCGGAAGGCGAAGCTTTCGATTTACTGGTCCATCTACGTTCCAACCCTCACCTATGGTCACGAGCTTTGGGTAGTGACCGAAAGAATGAGATTGCGGATACAAGCGGCCGAAATGAGTTTCCTCCGCAGGGTGGCTGGGCTCAGCCTTAGAGATAGGGTGAGGAGCTCAGACATCCGGAGGGAGCTCGGAGTAGAGCCGCTGCTCCTCCGCATCGAAAGGAGTCAGCTGAGGTGGTTCGGGCATCTGATTAGGATGCCCCCCGGGCGCCTCCCTTTGGAGGTTTTCTGGGCACGTCCAACTGGGAGGAGACCCCGGGGCAGACCCAGAACCCGCTGGAGAGATTATATATCTCGTCTGGCCTGGGAACGCCTCGGGATCCCCCAGGAGGAACTAGAGAGTGTGGCTGGGGAGAAGGAAGCCTGGATGGCCCTGCTTAGCCGGCTGCCACCGCGACCCGGCCCCGGATAAGCGGACGCAAATGGATGGATGGATATTAGAACATTAAGAAATAAAATCACCTTAGTGCACTGTTACTGCTGTACTCAAGTACATTCGATTCGATACTTATATATATACATAATAAATCTATATATACGGGTGGGGGCTTGCGTGCCGCGTTCAAGCGGTGGGACAAAAGTTGAGAGAGTGCTAGCGTTGTTCCTCCTGCTGCCTCCTGCTCCACTACTAACTGGAATAAACTGCTTGATTCAACGTCAACTGCCTGTTTCTTGAGCTGGGAGGACACCCAAAGAGACAACATGCAGCAAGGTCTGCTGAAAGGCTCATTTGTCACTCCCTTTTTAGGACAGCGGGAACCATCGTGATATTATCAATACATCAGTCAAACATGTATGACTGTGGCAGGTCATGATCAGGATTGCGACACGAGAAGACGTGTACAATAACGTTTTATCAGCATGTTTTGCATTTTTCATTCATTTGAATTTTTATTTCGTTTTGACTTTTTGTTTTCAATTTCTGTTTAGTTTTAATTTGTTTTTAAAGCGGGTTTGCTAGTTAAGTTTAGTTTTTACTTTTTGAAAATGCTTAGTTTGAGTTTAGTTTTTATTAGTTTCAGTGTTTTAGTCTTTACCACGGAACGCAACAGACCAAGGGGGGACCATTCAGGGAAGCTTTTCAAATGGACTTTTAGATTTGTGGGATTTTTCCCCTTGATAAATGCGCCACATATTTTATCATCTTCCACTTAGGGTGGCCATTTCCATAACACCAAAAAGGAAAGCTGGGGAACACTTGGCCATCTAAGAGGGGGAAGAAATTGGAAGAAGGGGGGAGAAGAGGGGGAGGAGAAAGGAGAGGAAAAGGGGGAAAAAATGATGTACCCATATCTATTTGATGAGTGAGAGCTGCCATCAAAAGGAAACTTTTGATGTTTTTAAATGCTTTGGAGATGCCACGGGCAGGATTTGAACCCCATATCTATTTGATGAGTGCATTTCTAGCTGTGTGACGTGCTTCTTTCCTGCACCTTACAGAAATGCTTAGTTTCCATCTGCAGCAAGGATCGTTTGGCATCTTTAATAAATGCAAATATATTTCTTGTGAAAAAATAATTTCACATACATATACTTCTTATTTATGAGAATAATCTCTTTATGTGCAATAATTCTTTTTTTATTCTCCCACCTTCCTGAAGGACCAGAATTCCCACTGCCAAGGGCTCATCGCATGACTTGGGTAGTGGATCTTTCCATTGCTGACCCTTGCTGATCCTCCCACAGTTTTCAACGTAGAAACTCTGTTCAAAGTTTAAAAGATTCAGCTCAATTAGGAATCGATTGCAATGACTTTTCTTATTGATACTCTTCATACTTTCCAAAATATTCAACATTTTCCGGAAAGTTTTCCCCATTGAAATGAATGGGGATGAATGTTCAAAATGTTTCCAAACCCACTCATATTCAACCTCTTCCCATTCATTCATACATTCAGGTAGAAACTCCATTCAAACATTAAAACGTTCAGGACACTTGGATGAATTCACACATGATTTCAACATTTTCATAACATTCATACTTTTGACACAATTACAGTTCAAACTTAATTGATTTTTCAGCTCCTCAGACACTTTAACATGGGTGTGTATTGCGCTGGTTAGAGTGGGTGACGTCACCGTTAGAGTGTAGAGCAGACGGAAAAAATATGTATTTATATTTTTAAAACTGCCATCCCGCCCACAATATTAACTCCACATACGTAATCTATACAAACGTAGGTACACTCGTGACGGTCACATATATGTAACTATGGAAACAAACAGACTTATATTTTTGGATTTATGAGCGTCGGAGTGACAGGAGTCCAGCCACTCTGTTTCAAGCAGAATTGAACGTTCTAGAACATTCTCGAGCCCCCCGCTCGAGAATGACACACACACATGTGTGTGTCACGTGTGTGTGTCATGCAACTGCGTTAATGGTGCATTCAAGTTGTACTCGGAAGTCGGAATTTAGGGTCAGCATTACATTTTCTACATCTTTCATACATTCCCATTCATACTTTTTGAAAATATTCAAAACAAGGGATTCAGATTTACAATTCTTCATCGTCCTTCAGCTCCAACTTCAAGCCAGCGATTCAGTTTAGCGTAAGCCTTTCAACACACAGCATTCACACCGCAATTTCTTCAGAAATTGCATTTTCTAGTTATTATTATTATTGTGCCTTGTTATTATATATGTACCTTGTACATTTGCTGTACACCAGTTTTGTTTGTTCATAGAAAAATGAAGTAAAAGAAACACTTTTGAAAGATTGAATTAAAATGAACGATGAAAAGTACAACAAATACAATGAAGACTTAAGATCTAGAAAAATAAATATTTACAGTAAAGACAAAATAACATATCAATACTTTAATAAACAATATTTAAAACTATTTACAATACAACTATTATTTACAACTATTAACTATTTACAATACAACTATTATTTACAACTGTTAACTATTTACAACACATTTCACATGGAACAATCTACAGCAATACATCATATTCTTCCCAGGCCAGACGAGATTACATATCTCGTCTGGCCTGGGAACGCCTCGGGACCGCCCAGGAGGAACTAGAGAGTGTGGCTGGGGAGAAGGAAGCCTGGGGGGCCCTGCTTAGCCGGCTGCCACCGCGACCCGACCCCGGATAAGCGGACGAAAATGGATGGATGGATGGATGGATATTTTGGCATTCACAGAATGTCACAGAATACTTCCTCAGACAGTCACACCAGAACACACTACAACACTAGCACCAGCAATTAGCACCCGGACTAGCCCTAGCAGTATCACTAGCACTAGCACCAGCAGTAACACTAGCACTAGTAGTAACACTAGCACTAGCACTAGCAGTAGCACCGGCACCAACACTTAGCACGACTACCAGCACTTGCACCAGGACTAGCATGAAGCAGTATCGCTAGCAGTAACACTTAGCACTAGCACACCAGAGCTAGCACTAGCACTAGCAGTAACACTTAGTACTAGCACTTGTTCAGCAGCCTGATGGCCTGACTGTGGAAGCTGTCTCTGAGTCTGCTCGTGCGGCACTTGATACTGCGGTATCGCCTGCCTGACGGTAGAAGTGTGAACAGTTCGTGGCTGGGGTGGTTATTGACTTTAATAAACCGTTTGGCCTTGGCCATGCACCGCCTGGTGTATATATCCAGGAGGGAGGGAAGCTCACCTCCAACGATGTACTTGGCCGTCCGCACCACCCTCTGTAGTGTTCTACGCTCCAGTGCGGTGCAGTTCCCGTACCAGACGGTGATGCATCCTTTAAGAACACTCCCGATGGTACTGGAGTAGAATGTTCTGAGGATGCGGGGGCACATGTTGAATTTCCTCAGTCGCCTGAGGAAATACAGGCGTTGTTGGGCCTTTTTCACCACGTGTGTGGTGTGCGTGGTCCATGTGAGGTCCTCGGAGATGTGCACGCCGAGGAACTTGAAGCTGCTGACCCTCTCTACTGCAGCACCGTCGATGGAGATGGGGGCGTGCTCTCCTCTCCGCTTCCTGTAGTCCACGATCAGCTCCTTGGTCTTCTTGACGTTTAGGGCGAGGTTGTTTTCTTGGCACCACTGTGCCAGTGATCCAACCTCCTCCCTGTAGGCTGTCTCGTCGTCGTCGGCGATGAGACCCAACACTGTCGTGTCGTCAGCAAACTTGATGAAGACGTTGGAGCTGTGCATAGCCATGCAGTCGTGGGTGTACAGGGAGTAGAGGAGAGGGCTCAACACGCATCCCTGAGGGGCTCCAGTGTTGAGGGTCAGCGGCTCTGAGGTGGTGCTGCCCATCCTCACCACCTGGCGGCGGCCCGACAGGAAGTCCAGTATCCAGCTGCACATGGTCGGGTGCAGGCCTAGACTCCTGAGCTTGGTGTCGAGCTTGGCAGGAACTATCGTGTTGAACGCCGAGCTGAAGTCCACAAACAGCATTCTCACACAGCAGTTCTTCCCCTCCAGGTGAGAGAAGGCGGTGTGAAGTGCCATGGCAATCACGTCGTCGGTGGATCTGTTTTGACGGTACGCAAATTGCCATGGGTCCAGCGTGGCGGGCAACATGGAACAAATTAAGTCCTTGACCAGCCTCTCGAAGCATTTACTGACAATCAAGGTAAGGGCTACGGGTCTCCAGTCATTCAGGCAGGTTACCTTGGGGTGTTTAGGGACAGGCACGATGATGGACATCTTGAAGACCTCGGGAACAACAGCCTGGGACAGGGACCGGTTGAAGATGTCTGCGAAGACTCCTGCCAACTGGTCTGCGCGTGCTCTGAGGACGCGCTCCGGGATGTGGTCTGGGCCCGCCGCCTTCCGGATGTCCACCCGCTTGAAGGCTCTGCACACGTCAGCCTCTGAGATGTTCAGCAGGCTGGTCTCCTCAGGCAGTGCTGACTTCGGCGGGCTGCCGTTCACGTCGAACCGAGCAAAGAAGGTGTTTAGCTCGCCTGGGAGGGAGGTAGAGGAGTTCTCTACACCGCTGGTTCTCCCTCTGAAGTCTGTGATTGTCTGCAGTCCCTTCCACACACCCCTCACGTCGTGGCTCTTGAATTTGTCCTCCACCCTGTTCTTATACTCCCGCTTGGCAGAGCGGAGGTCGTAGCGGGCTCTCGTATATTCCACCATATTCCCGGAGTCAAAGGCGGCGTTACGCGTGCGGAGTGCGGCGCAAACATCGCCATTAATCCACGGTTTCTGGTTGGGATAAATCCGAACCGATTTAGTAGGAAGAATGTCATCTATGCATTTCTTGATGAACCCGGTGGCTGAGGACGCGTACTCGCTGATGTTATTGTCCAACGCGACCCGGAACACGTCCCAGTCCACGTGATCAAAACAATCCTGCAGCATAGACTCTGATTGGTCCGACCAGCATTGGACCTCCTTCACAGCGATTGGTTGCTGCTTCAGTCTCTGCCTGTAGGCGGGGAGTAGTTGGATCGAGCGGTGATCCGATTTGCCAAACGGTGGGCGGAGGAGGGACTTGTAGCCGTCCCGGAAGGGACGGCAGTGGTCGAGGATCCGCTCGCCCCGTGTGTTGCTTGTGATGTGTTGGTAGAACTTCGGGAGAACTTTCTTCAAGTTCGCCTTATTGAAGTCCCCCGCCACAATGAAAGCAGCCTCCGGATGAGCCGACTCCTGTTCGCTGATAGCCCCATAAAGTTCCTTCAGCGCTATGTCCGTGTTGGCTTGAGGGGGAATGTACACAGCAGTCACGGTTACTGCTGTAAACTCCCGCGGTAGCCAGAATGGTCGGCACATAAGCATCAGGTACTCCAGGTCCGGGGAACAGAAAGACTTGAGGGTCTGCACATGACTCTGGTTGCACCAAGATGTGTTCATCATGAGACATACCCCCCCTCCACGATCTTTACCAGAGAGAGTTAAATAGTAGCAAACGCCGGCTGACGAGAACGAGCGAAATTGAGTGCTTATAAAGTAGTTAGATAGCTAAATTAATCATGATGACAACATGACACAACAGGTGAAATTACTTCTATAAATTACTTCTATATGTAAAGTTATGTTAGATACAGCACTGTCGGTAAATACTCACAATGTCGCTTGAGTAGATTTGAATGACTGAACGTCCCCACTTTTATTGATTAATCCAAATCGAGACAGACATTATTTTGGAAATATCACATATCAACATGTGTATTTCACTCAGGGAACAACATAAATTCAGCAAGAGCCCACTGCAGATGCTGCTTGGAAGTTTCTAAAGGTACTCTGCATTGGCCGGGAATTGAACCCAGGCCTCCCGCGTGGCAGGCAAGAATTCTACCACTGAATTCTACAGAGAATGCTACAGTGGAATGCGACGGTCCACTGAGGCCGGACCGTCAGCGATCTGGCCAGCAGCGAAGGCACAGCAGGAGCCCCAACGTCAGCGGCAGGCCTCACATTCCACGGTTCCTTGTTTAGTATAGTGGTCAGTATCCCTGTATCCCTATCGCCTGTCACACGGGAGACCGGGATTCAATTCCCTGACAGGGAGACTTTGTCTTTTACTCACAGCCCCAATCACAATGAATGCTTTGTTTATCTTGGTTGAGGAGGTGTCTGTTTTAGCCCCTTCTTGTCTGTCAAAGGAACGATCCACTTCTGTCTGAGTGGTCTAAGGCGCAGTGTTACGTTTGTTGTCTCCCCTGGAGGCGTCGGTTCCAATCGCACTTCTGGACATATTTATAGAGTAATCCAAATGATGACAGACAATATTTCAGGACAAAACAATTTCAACATCTGTATTTCACTCACTGTTTTTGACATTGAGGTTTGGAGGTTATTCTAAAGGTTAAGTTGCTTTGGCCGGGAATCGAACATCCCCCAAATTGTTCAAAATGGACGCATGGCAGGTGAGATTTCTGCACATTACGAACAATGCTGGATTACATGAATTTGAAGATCCCAACTTGTTTCATACTTGCATTTAGGACTGTGGACGTAAAAGATATAATCGAGGAATTCCTGCACTCCACAGTTCATCGTATAATAACAGGGCACAACGCCTGAAATCATGACAATTTGCCCTTGCATGCCAAATGAAATGTGTGCTTGTCCAAATGGATATTACAACTCGTCTGCCAGTTGGCCTGTCCTGTAAATTCAGACCCCTATGCTGTGACATTTTGTTTCAATGCCATTACCTGGGATGGAACCTGTGTTGCTGCAGCCAGAACACAGTGTACTAACCACAGCGAGCTGCCAGGGTCTTATTAACAGATGTTGATAACTTTCGGTCTGGTTCCGGATTCAAACCGTAGTTGCTGCAGCCACAACACAGAATACTAAGCACTATACAAACACAGCGAGCTACCAGGGTCTCCAAATTGCTCAACTAGACCCATGCCCAAATCCCTGGTAGCTCGCCATGAGCATAGTGTGGCTGCAACTACCCTGGTTTGAATCCGGGTCACTCGGTAAACCTGTTTACTATCCAATGAAATGCCCTACCCCGCCCTCTGACACAAAAGGATGATCAGCTGTCAATTAGATGAGTTATGCTGCTGTCTATTTAGTGATGCCTTCGTAATGGTAACATTAGGTGATGTTTGGCCAATAAAGGATTTTTTTTTTCTTTTCCGAATGTTAATGACAAGTGTGTGGTCAAGTGTGCCACTTGACCAAAGTCCACAGCAACTTTTCACGGGACTTTCCGGATGGTATCAGTCTACGAACAGAGAAGGTGCTGTAATCAACACTTAAAAGTCAACGGTATCTGTTTACCAAACCGGAGAAGAAGGCCAACGCAGCAACAGAGGCTTTGTTTATAGTGGCACACATCCTAACTAAGCATAAAAACGGATTGCAAAATTGTAAAAGAGGCCATCACTGCGGTGTCTGAAACTTTATTCAAGGATCATAAAAGTAAGAGCAAACTTATGTCTCTTGCCGATGTACAACTTGATGCTAATACTGTGGCACGGAGAGTGTCTGTGCTGTCTGCGGATGCTGCCAAACAGCTAGAACAGGATGTGGACAGGTGCAAATGGTTATCGATCCAGTGTGATGAGTCGGTTGACCACAGCGATGCAGCCCAGCTGGCTGTCTTCATTCGGATGGTGTTTGGTAATTTTAGAATTATGTTTGAATTTAAGATACAATGTGAATATGTTTGAATTTAAGATACAAAAAACGAATGTTAGATATCAACATTTTGTAAATGTTCACACAAAATAAGCTTATTCAGCTGGTTTGGCTGGAAGTCAATTAATTTAACTGTAGGGCCTCAGCCATCCAAGGTGGCGTTTGGGACCATATGCTTCCTTACTCTAAGGGTAAGGAGGCACCGCAATGTCTGATCTCCACTGAAGATCAGAAGAACAAAATCACACCTCCCACAGGAGATAGGGAATCTCCACCAGAGCCTGTTGTCCACTGAGATGAAAAGACATTCCATCAATGTCATCAGCCTTCAGCATCTCAGGGCAAATCTCATCCACACCTGGCGCCTTGCCACTGAAGAGCTTTTTGACTACTTCAGTGACCTCTACCAAGGATATGGGTGAGGCTTCCCACGAGTCTTCAGACTCTGCCTCTTCCACAGAGGACATACTGTTCGGGTTCAGGAGCTCCTCAAAGTGTTTCCGACAATATCCTCAGTCTGGGTCAGCAGTTCTCCTCCCCGACTGAGCACAACCTGAGCCAAGCCCTGCTTGGCTCAGTCGCCGGACAGTTTTGCCAGAACTTCCTTGAGGCCAACCGGAAAGTCCTGCTCCATGGCCTCCCCGAACTCCTCCCACACCCGGGTTTTTTGCTTCAGCGACCGCTGAAGCTGCAGTCCTTTTGGCCTCCCGGTACCCGTCTGCTGTTTCAGGAGACCCCTGACCCCCTCTATTAGCTATTGATATGGTAATTATTGATCATAGTTCCAATTTGATAGCTTACTTCAAACAGCTGAATTAGCATATTTTAGGAGACTTAATCCACTGTCTGGTATTGGACCCTGATTTCAGGGTGGTGCCCCGTTATTATTAATTCAGATGAAATATCTTTTTGATTGTAATAATTACCAATTACAATTAACAATTTGATCACTATTAATTATCAGCTAATAACCGACCGTAGGACCTACATAACTAATAATATGAACATGAGTAGCTCTCGGGTACTTTCACTTTGTCAAATTAGCTGTCAGAGGAAAAACGTTTGGAGACCCCTGATGTAAACCAATCCCTGGACAGTCAACACTGAATGCGTCAGCATCCAAAAAGTTTACTTTCTGAGGTGACCGTTGGGGTCTAGATCTAGGATCAGCTGTACGGGATGAGCTTGATTAGACCACTAGATATATATTTACATGTTTTTTACTCTCCCCACAGTAGGAGGCTGGGTTCAGAAGATGAACTATACCCAGAGTCAAAGGCGACTCCATAACCCCGAAGATGGGACGATAGTGGACTTTTGTTGTATGATTTGTTGCCGACCTTTGGGAACTTTCGTTGTGATTATTAAAGAGCCTGGCATTGCATCACACCCCACTCCCGTCTCTCCCTTACTGGTATGAACCTGATGCAACGAAGATGAAAACCAAGTGGCATTGTGGCAAGCGGTCTTTGCTACAGTGGCACGCGGGCGGTCCACTGAGGGCGGACCGTCAGCGATCTGGCCAGCAGCGACAGGCACAGCAGGAGCCCCAACGTCAGAGGCAAGCCGGTCACTGACCATCTCTCTGCCGAAGATGACGCCGGTGGATGACCTGGAGGCGTTCCTGGAGGTTTTGAGGGCGGTGCAGAGGCATGTGGGTGGCCACATGCCCAGTGGGCCCTGCGCCTCATTCCCCTGCTGAAAGGGGAGGGGCTCTCCCTGGAGCCATTCCAGCTCCTGCTGTGCCAGAGAACCGAGGTACACCGGGCCGCACCATCCTCATTGAACACCACACCACAAGACTACCCCTGGTGTGTCTGTTACGTCATGTCCATACATGGTACCTGAATGAAAAGTTGTGAAGGAAGAGATAAAGGGGGGGTAATAGAAGAGTTGCATAGTGCTTGGGCTAGCCCGATCATCCTTGTAAATAAGCCGATGGGGCTATTAGCTTCTGTGTCGACTATCACAAGGTGAATAGTGTGTCGAAATTTGATGCATATCCAAAGCCTCGGGTTGACAAACTGCTGGACCGGTTATACCATTTCAGACCACTTCTCTTCGGATTGTTCGGGGCCCATGCCACATTCCAGCGACTCATGGACTGGATGCTGTGCCCGCACACGGTGTATGCGGCAGCCTACCTGGACAATGTAATTATTCATAGACACATGGCCGGAGCATCTTTGTCAGCTGGTGGCTGTCCTCAAGTTGCTGAGCCAGGCGGTGCTCACTGCCAACCTGAAGAAGTGTGTAATTGGACGGAGGGTGGTAAGATATATGGGGTACCACTGGGGGGAGGACGGGTGCAACCGCAGCTGAGTAAAATGGACACGGTAGCAGCCTGTGACAAAAAACAGGTGAGGGCTTTCTTAGGGATGGCCGGCAATTACAGGCAGTTCATCCCCGCCCATGCACTGGGGCGGTTTGCAGCCGAGTGTGAAGCAGTCGGGATGAGAGTCAGCACCTCCAAGTCTGAGGCCATGGTTCTCTGCCGGAAAACGGTGGAGTGTTCCCTCCGGGTTGGGAGTGAGTTGCTGCCTCAAGCGAAGGAGTTCAAGTATCTCGGGGTCTTGTTCACGAGTGAGGGCAAAATGGAGCGGGAGATGGACGGGAGATGGACAGACGGATTGGTGCAGCGTCTGCAGTGATGCGGGCGCTGTACCGGTCCGTTGTGGTGAAGAGGGAGCTGAGCCGGAAGGCGAAGCTTTCGATTTACAGGTCCATCTACGTTCCAACCCTCACCTATGGTCACGAGCTTTGGGTAGTGACCGAAAGAATGAGATTGCGGATACAAGCGGCCGAAATGAGTTTCCTCCGCAGGGTGGCTGGGCTCAGCCTTAGAGATAGGGTGAGGAGCTCAGACATCCGGAGGGAGCTCGGAGTAGAGCCGCTGCTCCTCCGCATCGAAAGGAGTCAGCTGAGGTGGTTCGGGCATCTGATTAGGATGCCCCCCGGGCGCCTCCCTTTGGAGGTTTTCCGGGCACGTCCAACTGGGAGGAGACCCCGGGGCAGACCCAGAACCCGCTGGAGAGATTACATATCTCGTCTGGCCTGGGAACGCCTCGGGATCCCCCAGGAGGAACTAGAGAGTGTGGCTGGGGAGAAGGAAGCCTGGGGGGCCCTGCTTAGCGGAACCCGCTGGAGAGATTATATATCTCGTCTGGCCTGGGAACGCCTCGGGATCCCCCAGGAGGAACTAGAGAGCGTGGCTGGGGAGAAGGAAGCCTGGATGGCCCTGCTTAGCCGGCTGCCACCGCGACCCGGCCCCGGATAAGCGGACGCAAATGGATGGATGGATATTAGAAAATTAAGAAATAAAATCACCTTAGTGCACTGTTACTGCAGTACTCAAGTACATTCGATTCGATACTTATATATATACATAATAAATCTATATATACGGGTGGGGGCTTGCGTGCCGCGTTCAAGCGGTGCGACAAAAGTTGAGAGAGTGCTAGCGTTGTTCCTCCTGCTGCCTCCTGCTCCACTACTAACTGGAATAAACCGCTTGATTCAACGTCAACTGCCTGTTTCCTGAGCTGGGAGGACACCCAAAGAGACAACATGCAGCAAGGTCTGCTGAAAGGCTCATTTGTCAACTTCACCCCTTTTTAGGACAGCGGGAACCATAGTGATATTATCAATACATCAGTCAAACATGTATGACTGTGGCAGGTCATGATCAGGATTTGCGACACGAGAAGACGTGTACAATAACGTTTTATCAGCATGTTTTGCATTTTTCATTAGTTGTTTTTTTTTATTTCGTTTTGACTTTTTGTTTTCAATTTCAGTTTAGTTTGAATTAGTTTTTAAAGCGGGTTTGCTAGTTAAGTTTAGTTTTTACTTTTTGAAAATGCTTAGTTTGTGTTTAGTTTTTATTAGTTTCAGTGTTTTAGTCTTTACCACGGAACGCAACAGACCAAGGGGGGGCCATTCAGGGAAGCTTTTCAAATGGACTTTTAGATTTGTGGGATTTTTCCCCTTGATAAATGCGCCACATATTTTATCATCTTCCACTTAGGGTGGCCATTTCCATAACACCAAAAAGGAGGACACTTTGTGGCTACTTGGCCATCTAAGAGGGGGAAGAAATTGGAAGAAGGGGGGAGAAGAGGGGGAGGAGAAAGGAGAGGAAAAGGGGGAAAAAATGATGTACCCATATCTATTTGATGAGTGAGAGCTGCCATCAAAAGGAAACTTTTGATGTTTTTAAATGCTTTGGAGATGCCACGGGCAGGATTTGAACCCCATATCTATTTGATGAGTGCATTTCTAGCTGTGTGACGTGCTTCTTTCCTGCACCTTACAGAAATGCTTAGTTTCCATCTGCAGCAAGGATCGTTTGGCATCTTTAATAAATGCAAATATATTTCTTGTGAAAAAATAATTTCACATACATATACTTCTTATTTATGAGAATAATCTCCCTGTGTGATGGTTGCGCTTATGTGCTTTTTACTAACTCTACTTCCCCTCACTTCTCCTCAGCAAGGACCAGGCGTGAATTCCCCTGTAGACGTCCAAGGAGCTTCTCAGCCGCATCTTCATCGTGTGTACTCGTGGCTCAAGTGGGATCTTTCAAATTGTGAACTCTCTCTTGCTGATCGTTCTCCCACGGGTTTGCAAGCACACGGTAGCCTAGAAACATACTGTGCTGTTCTAAAGATGTTCAGAATCCAAGACTTCATGCTCCTCTCGAATTAGGAATACTCCGTTCAAAGAATTACGCCTTGACCGGGAATAACGTGCTACTACTTTTCTTTAATTCATACTTTTCTTATTGATACCCTTCATACTTTCCGAAATATTCAACATTTTCCAGCAATTTTTCCCCATTGAAATGAATGGGGGAGAATGTTCAAAATGTTTCCAAACCCACTCATATTCAACCTCTTCCCATTCATTCATACATTCAGGTAGAAACTCCATTCAAACATTAAAACGTTCAGGACACTTGGATGAATTCACACATGATTTCAAAATTTTCATAACATTCATACTTTTTACACAATTACAGTTCAAACTTAATTGATTTTTCAGCTCCTCAGACACTTTAACATGGGTGTGTATTGCGCTGGTCAGAGTGGGTGACGTCACCGTTAGAGTGTAGAGCAGACGAAAAAATATTATATTTTTAAAACTGCCATCCCGCCCACAATATTAACTCCACATACGTAATCTATACATCAAAACGTAGGTACACTCGTGACGGTCACATATATGTAACTATGGAAACAAACAGACTTATATTTTTGGATTTATGAGCGTCGGAGTGACAGGAGTCCAGCCACTCTGTTTCAAGCAGAATTGAACGTTCTAGAACATTCTCGAGCCCCCCGCTCGAGAATGACACACACACATGTGTGTGTCACGTGTGTGTGTCATGCAACTGCGTTAATGGTGCATTCAAGTTGTACTCGGAAGTCGGAATTTAGGGTCAGCATTACATTTTCTACATCTTTCATACATTCCCATTCATACTTTTTGAAAATATTCAAAACAAGGGATTCAGATTTACAATTCTTCATCGTCCTTCAGCTCCAACTTCAAGCCAGCGATTCAGTTTAGCGTAAGCCTTTCAACACACAGCATTCACACCGCAATTTCTTCAGAAATTGCATTTTCTAGTTATTATTATTATTGTGCCTTGTTATTATATATGTACCTTGTACATTTGCTGTACACCTGTTTTGTTTGTTCATAGAAAAATGAAGTAAAGAAACATTTTTGAATGATTTTATTAAAACGAACCATGAAAAGTACAACAAATACAATAAAGACTTAAAATCTAGAAAAATAAATATTTACAGTAAACACAAAATAACATATCAATACTTTAACAAACAATATTTAAAACTATTTACAATACAACTATTATTTATAACTATTAACTATTTACAATACAACTATTAACTATTTACAATACAACTATTAACTATTTACAACACATTTCACATGGAAGAATCTTCAGCAATGCATCATATTCTTCCCAGGCCAGACGAGATTACATATCTCGTCTGGCCTGGGAACGCCTCGGGACCGCCCAGGAGGAACTAGAGAGTGTGGCTGGGGAGAAGGAAGCCTGGGGGGCCCTGCTTAGCCGGCTGCCACCGCGACCCGACCCCGGATAAGCGGACGAAAATGGATGGATGGATGGATGGATATTTTGACATTCACAGATGTGCACCAGAATACTCCTCAGACAGTCACACCAGAACACACTACAACACTGAGCACCAGCAAATTAGCACGCCGGGACATAAGCCCTAGCAGTATCACTAAGCACTAGCACCAGCAGTAACACTAGCACTAGTAGTAACACTAGCACTAGCCACTAGGCAGTAGCACCGGCACCACAACTTAGCACGACTCCAGCACTTGCACCGAGGGACTAGCATGAAGCTAGGTATCCAGCTAGCCAGTAACAGCTTAGGCACTGAGCCACATCCAGAGCTAGCACTAGCACTAGCGAGTAACACTTAGTACTAGCACTTTGTCAGCAGGCCTTTGATGGCGCTGACTGTGGAAGCTGTCTCTGAGTCTGCTCGTGCGGCACTTGATACTGCGGTATGCCTGCCTGACGGTAGAAGTGTGAACAGTTCGTGGCTGGGGTGGTTATTGTCTTAATAATCCGTTTGGCCTTGGCCACGCACCTGCCTGGTGTATATATCCAGGAGGGAGGGAAGCTCACCTCCCAACGATGTACTGGGCCGTCCGCACCACCCTCTGTAGTGTCTACCGCTCCAGTGCGGTGCAGTTCCCGTACCAGACGGTGATCGCATCCTGTAAGAACACTCTCGATGGTACTGGAGTAGAATGTTCTGAGGATGCGGGGGGCACATGTTGAATTTCCTCAGTCCGCCTGAAGGAAATACAGGCGTTGTTGGGCCTTTTTTCACCACGTGTGTGGTGTGCGTGGTAACCATGCTGAGGTCCTCGGAGATGTGCACGCCGAGGAACTTGAAGCTGCTGACCCTCTCTACTGCAGCACCGTCGATGGAGATGGGGGCGTGCTCTCCTCTCCGCTTCCTGTAGTCCACGATCAGCTCCTTGGTCTTCTTGACGTAGGGCGAGGTTGTTTTCTTGGCACCACTGTGCCAGTGATCCAAACCTCCTCCCTGTAGGCTGTCTCGTCGTCGTCGCGATGAGACCCAACACCTGGTCGTGTCATCTGCAGCAAACTTGATGAATGACTTGGAGCTGTGCATAAGCCATGCAGTCGTGGGTGTACAGGGAGTAGAGGAGAGGGCTCAACACGCTCCCTGAGGGCTCCAGTGTTGAGGGTCAGCGGCTCTGAGGTGGGTGCTGCCCATCCTCACCACCTGGGCGGCGGCCCGACAGGAAGTCCAGTATACCAGCTGCACATGGTCGGTGCAGGCCTAGACTCCTGAGCTTGGTGTCGAGCTTGGCAGGAACTATCGTGTTGAACGCCGAGCTGAAGTTCCACAAACAGCATTCTCACACAGCAGTTCTTCCCCTCCCAGGTGAGAGAAGGCGGTGTGAAGTGCCATGGCAATTCACGTCGTCGGTGGGATCTGTTTTGACGGTACGCAAATTGCCATGGGTCCAGCGTGGCGGGCACATGGAACAAATTAAGTCCTTGACCAGCCTCTCGAAGCATTTACTGACAATCAAGGTAAGGGCTACGGGTCTCCAGTCATTCAGGCAGGTTACCTTGGGGTGTTTAGGGGACAGGCACGATGATGGACATCTTGAAGACCTCGGGAACAACAGCCTGGGACAGGGACCGGGTTGAAGATGTCTGCGAAGACTCCTGCCAACTGGTCTGCGCATGCTCTGAGGACGCGCTCCGGGATGTGGTCTGGGCCCGCCGCCTTCCGGATGTCCACCCCGCTTGAAGGCTCTGCACACGTCAGCCTCTGAGATGTTCAGAGGCTGGTCTCCTCAGGCCAGTGCTGACTCGGCGGGCTGCCGTTCACGTCGAACCGAGCAAAGAAGGTGTTTTAGCTCGCCTGGGAGGGAGGTAGAGGAGTTCTCTACACCGCTGGTTCTCCCTCTGAAGTCTGTGATTGTCTGCAGTCCCTCCACACACCCCTCACGTCGTGGCTCTTGAATTTGTCCTCCACCCTGTTCTTATACTCCCGCTTGCAGAGCGGAGGTCGCGTAGCGGGCTCTCGTATATTCCACCATATTCCCGGAGTCAAAGGCGGCGTTACACGTTGCGGAGTGCGGCGCAAACATCGGCATTAATCCACGGTTTCTGGTTGGGATAAATCCGAACCGATTTAGTAGGAAGAATGTCATCTATGCATTTCTTGATGAACCCGGTGGCTGAGGACGCGTACTCGCTGATGTTATTGTCCAACGCGACCCGGAACACGTCCCAGTCCACGTGATCAAAACAATCCTGCAGCATAGACTCTGATTGGTCCGACCAGCATTGGACCTCCTTCACAGCGATTGGTTGCTGCTTCAGTCTCTGCCTGTAGGCGGGGAGTAGTTGGATCGAGCGGTTGATGCCGATTTGCCAAACGGTGGGCGGAGGAGGGACTTGTAGCCGTCCCGGAAGGGACGGCAGTGGTCGAGGATCCGCTCGCCCCGTGTGTTGCTTGTGATGTGTTGGTAGAACTTCGGGAGAACTTTCTTCAAGTTCGCCTTATTGAAGTCCCCCGCCACAATGAAAGCAGCCTCCGGATGAGCCGACTCCTGTTCGCTGATAGCCCCATAAAGTTCCTTCAGCGCTATGTCCGTGTTGGCTTGAGGGGGAATGTACACAGCAGTCACGGTTACTGCTGTAAACTCCCGCGGTAGCCAGAATGGTCGGCACATAAGCATCAGGTACTCCAGGTCCGGGGAACAGAAAGACTTGAGGGTCTGCACATGACTCTGGTTGCACCAAGATGTGTTCATCATGAGACATACCCCCCCTCCACGATCTTTACCAGAGAGAGTTAAATAGTAGCAAACGCCGGCTGACGAGAACCGAGCGAAATTGAGTGCTTATAAAGTAGTTAGATAGCTAAATTAATCATGATGACAACATGACACAACAGGTGAAATTACTTCTATAAATTACTTCTATATGTAAAGTTATGTTAGATACAGCACTGTCGGTAAATACTCACAATGTCGCTTGAGTAGATTTGAATGACTGAACGTCCCCACTTTTATTGATTAATCCAAATCGAGACAGACATTATTTTGGAAATATCACATATCAACATGTGTATTTCACTCAGGGAACAACATAAATTCAGCAAGAGCCCACTGCAGATGCTGCTTGGAAGTTTCTAAAGGTACTCTGCATTGGCCGGGAATTGAACCCAGGCCTCCCGCGTGGCAGGCAAGAATTCTACCACTGAATTCTACAGAGAATGCTACAGTGGAATGCGACGGTCCACTGAGGCGGACCGTCAGCGATCTGGCCAGCAGCGAAGGCACAGCAGGAGCCCCAACGTCAGCGGCAGGCCTCACATTCCACGGTTCCTTGTTAGTATAGTGGTCAGTATCCCTGTATCCCTATCGCCTGTCACACGGGAGACCGGGATTCAATTCCCTGACAGGGAGACTTTGTCTTTTACTCACAGCCCCAATCACAATGAATGCTTTGTTTATCTTGGTTGAGGAGGTGTCTGTTTTAGCCCCTTCTTGTCTGTCAAAGGAACGATCCACTTCTGTCTGAGTGGTCTAAGGCGCAGTGTTACGTTTGTTGTCTCCCCTGGAGGCGTCGGTTCCAATCGCACTTCTGACATATTTATAGAGTAATCCAAATGATGACAGACAATATTTCAGACAAAACAATTTCAACATCTGTATTTCACTCACTGTTTTGACATTGAGGTTTGGAGGTTTTCTAAAGGTAAGTTGCTTTGGCCGGGAATCGAACATCCCCCAAATTGTTCAAAATGGACGCATGGCAGGTGAGATTTCTGCCACATTACGAACAATGCTGGATTACATGAATTTGAGATCCCAACTTGTTTCATACTTGCATTTAGGACTGTGGACGTAAAGATATAATCGAGGAATTCCTGGCACTCCACAGTTCCTCGTTATAATAACAGGGCACAACCCTGAAATCATGACAATTTGCCCTTGCATGTCCAAATGAAATGTGTGCTTGTCCAAATGGATATTACAACTCGTCTGCCAGTTGGCCTGTCCTGTAAATTCAGACCCCTATGCTGTGACATTTTGTTTCAATGCCATTACCTGGGATGGAACCTGTGTTGCTGCAGCCAGAACACAGTGTACTAACCACAGCGAGCTGCCAGGGTCTTATTAACAGATGTTGATAACTTTCGGTCTGGTTCCGGATTCAAACCGTAGTTGCTGCAGCCACAACACAGAACACTAAGCACTATACAAACACAGCGAGCTACCAGGGTCTCCAAATTGCTCAACTAGACCCATGCCCAAATCCCTGGTAGCTCGCCATGAGCATAGTGTGGCTGCAACTACCCTGGTTTGAATCCGGGTCATGGCATTGAAACACAATGTCACAGCATAATGGTCTGCTTATGTCAAGTTTTAGTAATAGGCAGAAGGTCAGTTTTAACTGTACATTCGCACATTTTATTCTGTTTATCATGCAAGTTCTCATCCAACGTCAGCTGGGATCATACACCATCTGGGTGGAGAGGAGACAGTTGTGGGGGGTGATTGTGTAGTGGCTATGGTGAGGATGTGGTGGCTAGGGTGGTGGTGTAGAGGCTCTGAGGTTGGTGTAGGGGCTCTGGTGTTGGTGTAAAGGCTAGGGTGGTGGTGCAGTGACTATCGTGTAGGTGTAGGGGCTAGTGTGTTGGTGTAGGGGCTAGGGTGTTGGTGTAAAGGCTATGGTGGTGATTTATTGACTAGGTTGTTGGTGTAGCAGCTAGTGTGTTGGTGTAAAGGCTAGTGTTTTGGTGTAGGGGCTAGGGTGATGGTTTAAAGGCTAGGGTGAGCTACCAGGGCCTTCAGACTGACCGACTAGACCAGGGGTCTCCAACACTTTGCTTGCGAGCTACCGGTAGCGCCCTACCCGTTTCTGAGTGGCTTGTGGAAGGTTCAAAGAATCTGTACAAATAAAAAAAAAAAGTCACTCGGTAAACCTGTTTACTATCCAATGAAATGCCCTACCCCACCCTCTGACACAAAAGGATGATCAGCTGTCAATTAGATGAGTTATGCTGCTGTCTATTTAGTGATGCCTTCGTAATGGTAACATTAGGTGATGTTTGGCCAATAAAGGATTTTTTTTTTCTTTTCCGAATGTTAATGACAAGTGTGTGGTCAAGTGTGCCACTTGACCAAAGTCCACAGCAACTTTTCACGGGACTTTCCGGATGGTATCAGTCTACGAACAGAGAAGGTGCTGTAATCAACACTTAAAAGTCAACGGTATCTGTTTACCAAACCGGAGAAGAAGGCCAACGCAGCAACAGAGGCTTTGTTTATAGTGGCACACATCCTAACTAAGCCTTAAAAGCCCTTCACGGATTGCAAAATTGTAAAAGAGGCCATCACTGCGGTGTCTGAAACTTTATTCAAGGATCATAAAAGTAAGAGCAAACTTATGTCTCTTGCCGATGTACAACTTGATGCTAATACTGTGGCACGGAGAGTGTCTGTGCTGTCTGCGGATGCTGCCAAACAGCTAGAACAGGATGTGGACAGGTGCAAATGGTTATCGATCCAGTGTGATGAGTCGGTTGACCACAGCGATGCAGCCCAGCTGGCTGTCTTCATTCGGATGGTGTTTGGTAATTTTAGAATTATGTTTGAATTTAAGATACAATGTGAATATGTTTGAATTTAAGATACAAAAAAAGAATGTTAGATATCAACATTTTGTAAATGTTCACACAAAATAAGCTTATTCAGCTGGTTTGGCTGGAAGTCAATTAATTTAACTGTAGGGCCTCAGCCATCCAAGGTGGCGGTTGGGACCATATGCTTCCTTACTCTAAGGGTAAGGAGGCACCGCAATGTCTGATCTCCACTGAAGATCAGAAGAACAAAATCACACCTCCCACAGGAGATAGGGAATCTCCACCAGAGCCTGTTGTCCACTGAGATGAAAAGACATTCCATCAATGTCATCAGCCTTCAGCATCTCAGGGCAAATCTCATCCACACCTGGCGCCTTGCCACTGAAGAGCTTTTTGACTACTTCAGTGACCTCTACCAAGGATATGGGTGAGGCTTCCCACGAGTCTTCAGACTCTGCCTCTTCCACAGAGGACATACTGTTCGGGTTCAGGAGCTCCTCAAAGTGTTCCCGACAATATCCTCAGTCTGGGTCAGCAGTTCTCCTCCCCGACTGAGCACAACCTGAGCCAAGCCCTGCTTGGCTCAGTCGCCGGACAGTTTGCCAGAACTTCCTTGAGGCCAACCGAAAGTCCTGCTCCATGGCCTCCCCGAACTCCTCCCACACCCGGGTTTTTGCTTCAGCGACCGCTGAAGCTGCAGTCCTTTTGGCCTCCCGGTACCCGTCTGCTGTTTCAGGAGACCCCTGACCCCCTCTATTAGCTATTGATATGGTAATTATTGATCATAGTTCCAATTTGATAGCTTACTTCAACAGCTGAATTAGCATATTTTAGGAGACTTAATCCACTGTCTGGTTATTGGACCCTGATTTCAGGGTGGTGCCCCGTTATTATTAATTCAGATGAATATCTTTTTGATTGTAATAATTACAATTACAATTACAATTTGATCACTATTAATTATCAGCTAATAACCGACCGTAGGACCTACATAACTAATAATATGAACATGAGTAGCTCTCGGGTACTTTCACTTTGTCAAATTAGCTGTCAGAGGAAAAACGTTTGGAGACCCCTGATGTAAACCAATCACCTGGACAGTCAACACTGAATGCGTCAGCATCCAAAAAGTTTACTTTCTGAGGTGACCGTTGGGGTCTAGATCTAGGATCAGCTGTACGGGATGAGCTTGATTAGACCACTAGATATATATTTACATGTTTTTTACTCTCCCCACAGTAGGAGGCTGGGTTCAGAAGATGAACTATACCCAGAGTCAAAGGCGACTCCATAACCCCGAAGATGGGACGATAGTGGACTTTTGTTGTATGATTTGTTGCCGACCTTTGGGAACTTTCGTTGTGATTATTAAAGAGCTGCATTGCATCACACCCCACTCCCGTCTCTCCCTTACTGGTATGAACCTGATCAACGAAGATGAAACCAAGTGGCATTGTGGCAAGCGGTCTTTGCTACAGTGGCACGCGGCGGTCCACTGAGGCGGACCGTCAGCGATCTGGCCAGCAGCGAAGGCACAGCAGGAGCCCCAACGTCAGAGGCAAGCCGGTCACTGACCATCTCTCTGCCGAAGATGACGCCGGTGGATGACCTGGAGGCGTTCCTGGAGGTTTTGAGGGCGGTGCAGAGGCATGTGGGTGGCCACATGCCCAGTGGGCCCTGCGCCTCATTCCCCTGCTGAAAGGGGAGGGGCTCTCCCTGGAGCCATTCCAGCTCCTGCTGTGCCAGAGAACCGAGGTACACCGGGCCGCACCATCCTCATTGAACACCACACCACAAGACTACCCCTGGTGTGTCTGTTACGTCATGTCCATACATGGTACCTGAATGAAAAGTTGTGAAGGAAGAGATAAAGGGGGGGTAATAGAAGAGTTGCATAGTGCTTGGGCTAGCCCGATCATCCTTGTAAATAAGCCGATGGGGCTATTAGCTTCTGTGTCGACTATCACAAGGTGAATAGTGTGTCGAAATTTGATGCATATCCAAAGCCTCGGGTTGACAAACTGCTGGACCGGTTATACCATTTCAGACCACTTCTCTTCGGATTGTTCGGGGCCCATGCCACATTCCAGCGACTCATGGACTGGATGCTGTGCCCGCACACGGTGTATGCGGCAGCCTACCTGGACAATGTAATTATTCATAGACACATGGCCGGAGCATCTTTGTCAGCTGGTGGCTGTCCTCAAGTTGCTGAGCCAGGCGGTGCTCACTGCCAACCTGAAGAAGTGTGTAATTGGACGGAGGGTGGTAAGATATATGGGGTACCACTGGGGGGAGGACGGGTGCAACCGCAGCTGAGTAAAATGGACACGGTAGCAGCCTGTGACAAAAAACAGGTGAGGGCTTTCTTAGGGATGGCCGGCAATTACAGGCAGTTCATCCCCGCCTTCACGGGGCTGACCAGTCCTTTGACTGACCTCACCCGAAAGGGTGCCTCAGATCTGAAGTGTCAGTGGTGTTTGAGAAGGTCAAAAAGGCTCTTTATGGGGGCCGCTCTTATTTACACCTAACTTTGAGCTCCCTTTTGTATTGCAGACCGACGCGTCGAACAGGGGGCTGGGTGCGGTCTTATCCCAGGAGGTCGACGGGGTCAACTATCTGGTGCTGTACCTTCGGCAGAAGCTTGTGGGTTAAATGTTTATTGATATTGTCGGACGATATTGTTAACATGTTAACATTCTTATATCATAACTATTTGTGGTTTTTGCTTGAATATTGTGTTGAAGCCAGGCTCTGTTGCGTAAAGAACTCAGAATCCTTCAACCTTTACTAGCTATCCATCCATCCATCCATTTTCGTCCGCTTATCCGGGGCCGGGTCGCGGTGGCAGCCAGCTAAGCAGGGCTCCCCAGGCTTCCTTCTCGCCAGCCACACTCTCTAGTTCCTCCTGGGTGGTCCCGAGGCGTTCCCAGGCCAGACGAGATATCAAATCAAATCAAATCAAGTTTATTTATATAGCACATTTAAAACAACCACTGGATGACCAAAGTGCTGTACAGTGAAAACATAAAAGCAGTTAAAAATAAGAACAAAGCAATAAAATCATATACGTTAAAACAAATAGATAAAGTAGTCAGGAAAACTTCACAGACATTCAAATGCCAGGCTGAACATATGTGTCTTAAGTTTGTTTTTGAAGAGTTCAATGGACGGGGAACATTTGATTGAGTATGGTATGGTGTTCCAGAGCTTTGGGGCAGCAACTGAGAAAGCGCGGTCGCCCAGAGCCCTTAACCTCGACCAAGGCACTGACAGGAGGAGCAGGTCAGAGGATCTGAGTGTCCTGGGATTGGAGAGTGGGTGAATAAGTTCTGAGATGTACTGGGGTGCCAGGCCATGTAGAGCCTTAAAAACAAACAGTAAAACTTTAAAATCAATCCTGTACTTGATAGGTAGCCAGTGCAGGGATGCCAGTACGGGTGTGATGCTGTCTCTTTTTCTAGTCCCAGTTATAAGCCGGGCAGCTGCGTTTTGCACCAGTTGTAAACGGGATATATGTGACTGGTTGGTGCCTAGGTATAGTGAATTACAGTAATCTAGCCGTGAGGTGATTAGTGAGTTGGTAACGGTTTTTAGATCGTTTCGTGTGAGGAATGATTTTACTTTGGCGATGTTACGTAGTTGAAAATAGCAACCTCTCACAACAGAGTTTATTTGTTTGTCAAACTTGAGGCATGGGTCAAAGATGACACCAAGATTTCTGGCATGGGGGTGAAGGTTGGGTGCCAGGGGTCCTAAGCAGTCAGCAGTGGCCTTGGTGATGTTGGAGGGGCCGAATAGTACCACTTCGGTTTTGGCGTCATTTAGTTGGAGGAAGTTTCTAGCCATCCACGCTTTGACCTCGTCTAGGCACTTAAGGAGGATACTAACTGAGCTGTTGTTCTTATTACTTGTTTCTATGGGGAGGTACACCTGGGTGTCGTCAGCGTAGCAATGATAAGACACATTGTGTTTTTGAAATATGGAACCTAGTGGGAGCATGTATAAGGAAAACAGAATTGGCCCCAGGATTGAGCCTTGAGGCACTCCGCAGGTGATGGGAGCTGACGTGGATAGAAGGTTTCCAGCCTCTACAGAGAACGATCTGTCAGATAAGTAGGATGTAAGCCACTGGAGGGCGCTGCCCTGTATACCGACCTGGTGCTCAAGACGGCTTAACAAGATATTGTGGTCCACAGTGTCAAAGGCGCAGCTAAGATCCAGGAGAACTAAAATGGCACATTTACCTGAATCACGGGAGAGCAGAAGGTCGTTTGAGACTCTAAGCAGAGCAGACTCAGTGCTGTGGTGTGCTCTGAAGCCTGACTGAAATTTGTCCATGATATTGTTATTCTCTATAAAAGACAGGAGCTGAGAGTATACAATTTTTTATAGGACCTTTGAAATGGGAGCTTTGATATAGGCCGGAAGTTACTTAAAACAGTGGTGTCGAGGTTGGGTTTTTTGATAGTGGGTTGCACTACTGCATGTTTAAAGCAGGAAGGGACAGAGCCGTTCACTAGACTACTGTTCAAAATGAGGGAGACAGTGGGACCTACGGTGTCAAAGACATCCTTCAATAGGCATGTAGGGACGATGTCCATGGGACAGGTAGTCGGCTTAGTGTGTCTGATCACGTCGTTGATATGGGCCAGAGACACCGGCTCCAACCTAGTTAGGACAGCAGAGCAGGGAGGAGGAGTGGGGGGGTCATAGACAGGCGGTGAGATACCCGATCTGATATTCTCAATTTTCCTTGTAAGAAATTGAGGAAATCATCACAAGTGATTGTGGAGGGCACAGAGGGGGCAGTAACAGCAGGATTTAGGACAGTGTTGATAGTGTGGAATATTGCTTTGGGTGAGAGTTTTTTGAAATAATATCAGCAAAGTAATTTGCTCTGGCTTTTTGATAATTGACAAGGGAACTCCTCAACATGTCATATGAGATTTGAAGCTTGTCTTTTTTCCACCTTCTCTCTGCTCTCCTACATAATACCCCAGCGGCATGGGTGTTTTCATTCAGCCAGGGCTGGGTTTTCGTTTTTGGTTGCCTCAGTTTGAGTGGGGCTACATCTTTCAGGATATCTGCACAAGTTTAGTTAAACTGAGTGATCAACTCTTCTGTACTCAAGCAGGGTAGCTGGGCCTCAAGTGTATCCGGTAAGGAGGTAGCTATGTAAGCATCAGAGAACCTGCTGGCTGTGGAGAAGTTCATTGTGTGAGAATAAGAGGCAGGCAGTTTAGTTTTACGGGCAGTGTGAATGATGGTAGAAAACCTGATGCACATGTGGTCTGAGATACCCAATTCTTCCACAGTTAGGGAGGGAATGGTCAGGCCAATTGTGAATATTAGGTCTAGCGTGGGACCACGGTTGTGCGTTGGGCCAGAAACATGCTGCAGAAAGTTGAAGGAGTCCATGATATTAAGAAATTCGTTGGCTTTGACATCTGAAGTGAGGTCGACATGAAAGTTAAAATCACCGGAGATTAAGATTTTGTCACGGTCCACAACAACAGAGGACAGAAACACAGAGAACTCTGAGAGAAAGGTGGCATCCAGCCTAGGGGGACGATATACAATTATAAAAAGGACAGGACTAAAAGCATTGGATTTAAAAATCAGGACTTCAAAGGTAGAGTAAACAGTGGTTCTAATACGAGTACACTTGTGGCAGTTTCTGTAGATGGCAGCTAAGCCACCTCCACGGCCAATAGGCCGAGGGGAGCTGTAATAGTCGTAGCCAGGGGGACATAGTTCTAGAAGCTGGCTGTGTTCATCAGGTTTCCCCCAAGTTTCTGACAGAAACAGGAGATCCAAGTTTGTGGATAAAATAAAGTCATTTAGAATGAATGTCTTGTTCGACAGAGACCTCACATTCAGAAATGCCAGCTTGTGCAGGATGGGCGGGGGTGGGAAAATATGGACACTTTGTGTAATGTGGAGTAGATTATTTTTATTGGCAGCTTTGGGTTTGCCATATGGTGGGAAGAGTCGGTATGTCACAATGGATGGGATAGTGAAGACGGCGGAGAAAGGTGTTGCCGGTTTTGGCCAGCAGGGGGAGTTCACCCCGGAAGGGGACACCAGTGTCAATGGATGATGGGGGGGGGGGGGGGAGGCGTGTGGTGTAAATAGTCATGCACATGGAGATGAATGTACGGCGTGCTGCATGTTAGCTGCTAAAAAGTGACTACCCAGGCGGTTTGGGTGGATTCCATCAGGCTTGAAGAGGGAAGAACGGTCCCAGAACAGATTCAAATTGTCAATAAAACAAAGGTTTAGAGCTCTGCAGGCAGGCTGGAGCCAAGTGTGGAGGCTGAGGAGTCTGCTAAAACGTCCTACCCCACGACCCAACGAGGGAATGGGACCAGAGATAAAAACAGATTTGCCACAAGAACTTAAAAAACTAAAAAGATCGTTAAAATCTTTTTTGGTAAGCTCGGACTGCTGGCGAGCTGTATGGCACGTCCCCACATGGACAATTACTCGCACGACTGAGGATGGGAGTGAGCTCAGCAGCCCCGGGAGCTCACTCAGGATTACTTGGACCGAAGCTCCTGGGAAACAGTGTGTGGCAGCGTTAAAAAATCATATGTTTCTGACAATGGAGTCTCCAACTATTAGGGTGGTTGGGGTGAAGAGGGGTTGAGGGGGTGGCAGCTGCGGCTTATCGCAGGCGGAGAATGCCCAGCTCGTGCCCGTGATGCGGGGCCGGACAGGTGAGTGGTGACGCGGTGCATCGCTGTGGGCCCCGGGAGGGGGGGAAGGACTCACCGGCTCAGGGCGAGGGAAACCTCCGGAACGTCTGAGTACGGCCTCCTTCAGGGTCCTGCGACGTGAGACGGAGGTCGCTGATCGGGCTGTGGAGCACCAAACTTGCCCCTCCGTAACACGGTGAGTCCTCCCGCCGCTGTTTGCCACCACCGACGGGAGTATAGCGGCGTCTGCGGGCGCTGCATCTGCGGGCGCCGTTCTCGGTGGATCCGGGTCAGGGCGAGCTGGAACTGCATGATCAGCAGCTGGTGGGGCAGGAGTGTCGGCGGACAGAGCCGCGTATTGGTTGGAGAGGCTCAGGTGAGGCAGTGGGAGTCTCTCTTGTGTCCTCGAACCACCACCTCGCTCCAGGAGGAAAGACGGTTAGGAGTGGAGCAGGAGGAGGGCCGGGGGCAGGTGGAGGGGTCCCAAACAGCGGTGCCCTGGGTGGCTGTACTCAGGGAGGCAATCTGCTGGGCCTGGTCGGCGGCTAAAACCATGAATCTGGTCAACAGGGATTCTTTATCACGTAATTCAGGGGAGAGCCTTCCGATGTCATCCCTCAGGTTAGTGATCTTTTTGTTTGCTTTTGTAAGCAGGGAAGAGGAGTTAAGACTCGGATCATCTACACTGGACATAATGTATCTGCCGTCGTTTAGTGCTTCTTTGTATAGTTCTTCTAAATGTCAGTTGTGTAATAGCTGCGGAAAGTGACACCAGTGTCAGTCAGAAAAGGGGGGCGGAAGTTATATATAATCCCTCCAGCGGGTTCTGGGTCTGCCCCGGGGTCTCCTCCCAGTTGGACGTGCCCGGAAAACCTCCAAAGGGAGGCGCCCGGGGGGCATCCTAATCAGATGCCCGAACCACCTCAGCTGACTCCTTTTGATGTGGAGGAGCAGCGGCTCTACTCCGAGCTCCCTCCGGATGTCTGAGCTCCTCACCCTATCTCTAAGGCTGAGCCCAGCCACCCTGCGGAGGAAACTCATTTCGGCCGCTTGTATCCGAGGGTTGAACATAGATGGACCTGGAAAGCAGTACAGCACGGTGGAGAAGGAATGTCTCACCATCAAGTGGTATTTATCCCGACAGCCGTTTAGCCGTTCAGCTTCCAGGCGGTCCATAGGCCAGGAACGCAGATGGTCGTGGCTGACTTTCTCTCCCGCTTGCCAACTGTGGCCGGGGAGCACCCCCAGCCACACTGAGGCTGGATAGGCCCAGCCAGAGGGACCTCTACCCTACCACCAAAAAGCACATGGCATGTTCCGAGCCCCAGACACCACCGCAGGTTGCTCAGAGTTTGAGGTCCAAAGTCAGGCAGATCTCTTCCCAGAGGGTTAGCAATGCTTGCGTTCAAATGGTGGCCCACCTCCTCCAACAGCTGGGCCTGGTAGGTCGTTAGGAGAGTAGCCATGTTAAGGGCTCTCACCGACTGTGCCGAAGCCTGGTAGATGTTGTGGTAAGTGGGGACGGTGAATCGCTCTAGCTTACCTGGGAGGGAGGTACGCGCCGTGGTTACCCGCTGCGAGGGGTTAAGGTGGTGGGCTGCCGCCGGTTCAAGATTCAAAATTCAAGATTAATTACGTTTATTTGTCACATACACATACAGGAAGTGCAGTGAAATTTAAAACTGGTGATGCCCAGCGGAATGTGCAACAGAACAAGATTGAATTGGAGGGATCCGAATCCACACTATTTACATATTTATTTTATTACATACTATTTACACACTATTTACAGCAAACAGCAGGTTTTTGGGGTTTTTTTAGGAATGAGAAATAAAACAAAAATAAGCATATACACAGCAAGGCATATAAAAAAGTAGGCATATAAACAACAAGGCAATATAAAAAACAAAAATTAAAATGAAAAACATTTAGAATAAAGTGAGTACAGACCATGTATGTATGTCATAAGTTCTGTAATAAATGAAAATTATGTGAGTACATGTCCTGTGTACTAACAATGTGTGCATGTGTGTAAGTGAGAGTGTGTATGTATGTCATAAGTTATGTAACTTATGACACTCACATGAACTATGTGAGTGCATGTACTGTGCACTAACTATGTGTGCATGTGTGTATGTGCATGTGAGTTCACAGTCCTGATGGCTTGCGGAAAGAGACTCAGTTTTAGTCTCTCTGTTCTAGCAGCGTGACTGCAGAGGCGCTTGCCTGATCGCAGCAGTTAGAACAGTTTGTTTTTGGGGTGGCGAGGATCGTTCATAATCCTGCAGTCTCTGGTTTCACACCTCCTGGAGTACAGGTCCGGCAGGGTGCGGAGTGTCGTGCCAATCGTGCGTTCAGCCAAACACACTACCCTCTGCAGAGCCCTTTTGTCCTGAGAGGAGCTGCTGCCGAACCAGGCAGTGATGCATGCTGTCAGGATGCCCTCCACAGCACCAGTGTAGATGTTAGCCCTTGCCATAGGCATCTGGATCCTGTGTTCAGGGTGAGGGGTCTGGAGGTGTGTCTGCCCACTTTGATGACCTGGAGCGTGGCGGTTAGGAAGTCCAGGAAGCAGACTGGGACCAGGGAGAGGATGAATACTGTGGTGAACACTGGAGTTAGCTGGTTACCACAGGGCTTCAGTACTCTTCCAGATATGCCATCAGGACCTGCAGCTTTCCTGGTGTTCATCCTAATCAGAGCCCTCTTCACGTTGTGCTCACGTTGTCACAGAGATATTGATGCTGATGGACGTTCGGCATGACTTTCTTGAGATAGGCCTGATTAAAGTCCCCTGCCCCCACCACTGCCGCGTTAGTATGTTTGGTCTGGTGCCGAAATAGCACATCATGTAGGTCCAGGCTCTTCGCTGCCCCCTGTTCCAACTGGGAGTTTGGCCACTGAAGCCCGAGCTTGGTGCCACCAAGTTCTTGCAGACCTCGGAGAGCAAGTCCGCGACTGGGAAGTCAGACTGTCACCCTGGGTACTGGTAGGCCGGGAGGGCTGAGCCGATATGAGGATGCCATCGTCCTCCTCTCTGTCCGTGACTGCGGTAGTGGTGAACTCCACATCCAGGTCCTCTGAGTCTCCCTCACTCCCATCTGGGCCCAGTTCAGTCGTGGCAAGCTCAAACAAGGGGGGAAGCACAGAGGATTCATGATGTCAGCCCAGTTCAGGCTAGCAGAGGCCTCTGCCTCCTTAATGTTCCCAGAGACCGGAGGAGAAGAGAGACAGAGGTTCTCCTTCGAAGTGGCAGCAATGCGCACTCATCTTTGGAGAGTCTTCTCTGACATGTAGGAGCAGTGCTTGCACATTTCAGGGTTAGCGAAGGACGTTCTAGCATGTTTGATCCCGAGGCAGCCTATGCACAAATTGTCTGTAACACTCCCTGAAACCATGGAGCCACACACTGCCGTGCAAGGGCGAGATGTGTGGTCCTTGGCTCCTATGCTCTCTTGTGACGGAGAGGCCATAATCAGGTCGGGATGAGTAGCCATCAGACCAACTTCACGAACTGGTAAGTTAGATGAAGTGTGATAACTCATCGTAACACTTTAGTTATCACTACAGCTTGGAGGTGCTGGCTCGCCCGCCGATGTATTAAGCCTGGGCATGTCCGCACAGGTAGCTAGCACCACACAGTGGCTAACCTAAAAAAGCAAACTTTCAAACTACTTCGGAGGTAAATCCGCAGTTCGGAATCATATCCACTCCAGCTTGAAAAGATTCAAGATTCTGTGTTCCGTGACAAAGTCCTTGACGGCTCGCCTGTGAAGTGTAAAGTGATCCAGTCTTACTGAGGGGAAGCAGAGATGTGGTCTTCACGAGGAAGGGAGCAAGAATGATGTATTAGCATCTGACAGTGACTTATAAGTTAGGGGGGCGTGACCCCTGCTTTCACTGTCATGACCTGTCTGTCAACGACAGATGTGGTGACATTGGAGCTTCTGTTGTTGGGCACGCCCATGGGCGCTACCCATAGTGAGATACCGAACAAATATTTGAAAAAGAACTGTATGTATATGAATTAATATACAGTAGGCCTATATATATATGAGGCCACAACTCAACAGTGCATAAAAAGCTTTTCACAGCATGTCATCATGTGGGTCTACGAGTTTACACTATAAACTGTATATTTCCTTAGGGCACTATGGATGTGATGTTGTGTGATCGACTTTTACACCCAGCACACTAACGGGTGAAATGACCTTCATCTGTAGAAACCTCATCATCACATAACTAAAATAGCTGCAAAAGCCTTGCAGAACAGAGCGCTAATATATTTAAATAATATGCCTTATGCGTGCATATATCACCAAATATGACTTTAGTGGTCATATAGATATTGAGTGAAATTACTGTAGTGAACACGACTGCTGTACAGTAGAGTAAAGTTTAAAGCCAAAGGCAGCGGAGACACCGCTGCCTTCTCATAACCTCGCAGCGTTCATCTGATTCATTGATGTTTCTTTGGTGTCCTCTTGCTCTTGGTTCTTATTGGTTATTTTAACTCATTCATATTCATATGGTGCTTTGCATTGTCCCTTTATGGTAGAATGTGGGCGGGTAGAGGCCGGGATATGATGCGCGTCCACATGCGCACAATTCACGTTGACTGTGATTTATAAAGGGAAAATTGCCTGTCGGTGCCGTTTTACAAATTGGGATTTTTTTTCACATGCTATTTTGGGCTTTTGGGTATACTTTTTACTTGGTCATAGTTCCTTATATTCACTCACAAGTAAAACTAGCCTTTCCACCGGTAGCGACCTTTTCTTCATCTTGAACGTTGTTCTTGGTGTTATCAATGCCTTCTATGTAACCCCACCTCTTCTTCGTTGTGATTGGTCAGCTGATTAAAAATTAATGTGCTTGCTAGTTGATAACAGTTAAGCTTTGACAGCTATGGTCTTAATGTTGCAATCATACAAGTTGGCTAGCGGATGAATTTAGGAATTTAAGTTATTTGAGCCGAACTATGTGCACATTATACAGTACTAACTAAATATATATATATATATATATATATACATACATACATATTTTGAATACAGCTAATAACTATATAATAACTTCATAATATCATCCTAAAGGTTGAAATGAATGCATCTGGTTGTTGATTGATGTTTGCTAAAATCACTCTTCAATGTGCTTTAAAAGCAACAACAATCTAACGTAATACTTTCCAGCCATGGGCAGGTATGTTGATATGACCTCAAACCTTGTTGAGAAACATTGCCAGAGTTTCCGTCTGGAGCTCCGAGTTGAGGCATTATTTTATTTTTCCTCAAAAAATAATCCATCACAACATGAAGGTTGTGATGGATTCCACTTTTTAAGTGAGTTTATTCAACCTACAAAACATAAAGCTGTCTGAACTCAAAATACATTTTGTCAGTCTGTCTTTCTCAGCTTCTCCACGGCCCTGGACCAGCTGCGGCTGTGTTTTAAAGAGGAGACAGGTGATGAGACTTGTAATCTAGTCCCAGGTTCTACTCCTGGGTGCCTGGAGGGATTCTGTACATTTGTGTGATTCAACAAATGGAAAACAAATGTTATACACAGGGGGAGGAATAGTGTTGTAGTTAGCTAGTGTTCCACTAAAAGGGACTCAATACGATCCCCAATGGCTGCAGCCAAAAGGACTAAGCTGGCTCAGGCGACTGCAGCAACCCAACCAGGTGACCTAGAAACATGCTCCAATGCCGCCCCCCTGGCAGTAGCTCAGGAGGTAAGACCGGTTGTCCGGCAACCAGAAGGTTGCACGTTTGATCATTGGGCTCCGCCTAGCTCGAGGTGTCCCTGAGCAAGACACCTATCCTTAACTGCTCCTGATGTGTTGGTTGGTACCTTGAATGGTTGACACAATGTATTCAGCTATTATCCACAGATCTTGATTAATCACCCTCTAGCACAATGGCTCTCACCTGGTCTAGCCTCAGGCCCCACTTCTGTCTTTCGGGATTCAAGTCACAACCCAATAATAAAAAATTATGTATTTACCAATATTGCAGTAATCAACAGTGATTTTGTGTATGGTTAAAAACATTGAGCATTGAGCATTGAGCTCCAAAACTTAACCACAAGCCACATTAGTTAATTCATGGGCTTCCACTCAAAATGCCCTCTAGTGTACATTTGGTGTAGTGACACATTGCACACACATTCAAATTGAAAACTGTTCTGGAACTGTGGTGGAAGAATTACTGCAATTTTTTAAGTAAAATAAGTAATACCACACTGTAGAATTACTCTGTAGGTAAAAGTACTGTGCTGAAAATGTACCTCAAGTAAAAGTCCAAATGTATTAGCATCATGTATTAGTATTAGCATCCTACAGCATGACATGTATCTATTTTCGGTCAGATAACATGACTCCACAGTCCAATCGCAGCGTTACTCAACAGTAATGGGTAAAAGTTTGGCTGTAGTGTAGTGTAACATGAGTAAGGTGTCAGGTGGTGTTCAGCCAGGTACGACCTTCAATGATGACCTTCCCACACCTGAAACACCTGAGCAGCGCACAACCTGCGGAAACACCCACAACCCGAACAACCGGCTGCTGGCTTCTTATCAGCTGGAACATCAGCCTGCGCTGCGCTTATCTGCCCAGGAGTCTCTCTGACTGCCTTCTCCGCCTGATCCGTCTCTTTTTGGAGAACCACTTGTGTTCTTATCACAAAGCCGATGGATTGTGTGTGTGTGTGTGTGTGTGTGTGTCTATGTGTGTGTGGCTGTGTGTGTTCAAGCACACACACACACACACAAACTTTTAGTGGGCAGGATAGTCTAGTAGAGACTGGAGTGTTCGATCCACAATGTCCTACCTGCACCTTAATGACCCGTATCTGAATTTGCTGTAAGTCACTTTGGATGAAAATGGAATAGCACTGCTTATAGTTACTAATATCTAGGATAGGACCAGTCGGCATGAAACCAATGAATGCTTTGCTGAAGTGTTTTGGCTGTAACATGATGATACATTGATGATTACCTAATGCCATGTCCCTACTTGGAGATGCCGTCAAGTTCACAAGCCAACAAAAGCTACTCACAACAAGAACTCCTCCATCTTAGCTGTCAATACTTTACTGGAAAGTGTGGGAGGGAGTATATTTGCTTTAGGGATTTTGGCCAAACAGGAGACAAAGGATAACAAGTGGATAATTAGCGGTGGAAACAGAAGTCCAGCGGCTCTCCTCACGTCTGAGCCGCTCACATCCGGGCCAGAACTGGGTCGTCACCAACCCTCCCGCTCCTCCCAGGGCCCCCTGCTGGTAGGTGTATCATAATACTTCTATCTCCAGTTTCAAGATATATGTGTGGCATCTCAACCACTTGACAATGCAACGTTTCCCTCCTCTGCGTCTGAAGTGTAGCGGTACCAAGCCGTTCCTTGCAGTTCTCCCTGTGTTGCCAGGCTGGAACTGATGATGATGATGATGATGATGATGATGATGATGATGATGATAATAACAATAATAATACATCAAATTTCTGAGCTTTTCAGAGTACTCAGACGCTTCACCCACACTTTATCACTGCTAAGAAGTGCAGGTAGCTTCACCAGTCGCCAAGGGCAACAGCATCCCGATGAAGTGCTCTCTTCACCCCTAAGGTCTCGATGCTGTAATGATGTGGTTAGTCTGAAGGATATGACCTTGAAATTACTCTCTTAACCTTGCGCTGCAGTTTAGTGAAATAATCTAGATCTTGGACTAGTCCTTGTACTTGTAGATCAGTGGGGTAGTAGGCTACTATGGCGTTGGAGAAGGGACGCTTTTAAAGCAGAAATTTCACAACCAGAGACCTAGTCTGACACCAGTTTCGTTTGAGCTGTCATGTTGAGGAACTTGGAGATTGTGTATGTGTCTGTGTGTATATGTGTGGGTGCATGTACTGTATGTATGCCTTGAGTGAGAGAAGGGAGAGAGAGAGAGAGAGAGAGAGAGAGAGAGAGAGAGAGAGGGGGGGGGGGGGGGGTGGGAATGCAAAGTGTGTTCACCTGCATCACCTGGCCTGAGAGGGGGAGGAGAGGAGAGGAGACGGGAGGAGAGGAGGGGGGAAGATGCTGAGAGGAAAATCGGGAAGATGGATCACGAGGGAGGTGTGTGCTCAGATATCACGCAGTTTCCACGCTGATCTCTTCTTTATCATACCTTTGCTCTCCGGGAACAGCTGAGCTCAGCAAGCACAGATAAGCATCTGCAAGAGTAGTGGAACGCAACCCTCACCTCCTCCTCACCAAACACCTCCTCCTCACTTAACACCTCCCCTTCCCATCCTCCTCCTCACCCAACGCCACCTAACCAGTGACGTGCGGTGAGGTCAATGGCTGGGGAGGCACTGGCTAGTATCAGAGCCAGATTTACACACATATGAACCCGATAGAGGTAGCTTAAATTCACCATTCAATTGGCAGGTTGCACAATGACTACTGGTTAGGCGACCGTATGTTTCATATTTCATATCAGCATTCTTTACAACACACGCATACAGGTACGTATTCGATTCACGCTTTACAGGCGAATGCAGTTCCGCTATTCATACTCATTCAACACAAATGAAAAAGGCGCTGGCTACGATCAAAGCCAGATTTACACATATTAACACGATAGCTGTAGATAATTCACCATTGAATTGGCACACAGGCCCAGGCTGGCCTAAACCCCAATGCAGCAGATCACCTATAGCCTAATAACCAATACGGCAATTGTTTCATTTTTTTCATATCAGCATTCTTTACAACACACGTATTTGATTCACGTTTTAGACGAATGCAGTTCCACTATTCATACTCATTCAACACAAATGAAAATATATATTGCAAATTGCGTCCAATTTTGAATTTGTTTTAAGGTTAGATATAACGTTATCCATTTTTGCAGCCGCTGGACATTTTTTGCTAGCTTGAAGTAACATTAAGTGGAGGGGAGAGCATCAATTACGTGGGCTCAAGACACGCCCCCCTCAGTGAGGCAGCTCCCCTGGTGCTTTTTCATTGCAGTTTTATGACGAGACTAGCGAGCCTAAATATCTTTGATACACATACTGTACGTGAAATAAGTGACCTGCAATGGACTATGGAAGGCGAGGACATGTAATGAAGGTCTACAAACATGACGTCATACAGAAACTAGAGATAGTAACAGGCACGCGCTTATTGCCCGCGCTCCATCCAGTTTCTGAGGGGTTGCGCAATCAGAGGGGAGGCTGAGCTCGTCGCCGCCTCACCTCTCGTCTCTCCCTGTATTTGTAGCGGAGCTCTGCAAATTTGGCGATTTTGACTATAAAAAATGATTGAATCTTAATATTTATTTTATTTTATTTTATTTTAGATTATTTTATTTTTTACTTTTCGTAACAGCTATTTTCATTGGAGTATGACAGGTGAGGCTCTGCCTCCCCTGCCTCCCCTGACCGCACGTCCCTGCTCCTAACCTAACACCTCCTCCTCACTTAACACCTCCCCATCACCTCCTCCTTTCCTAACACCTCCCTTTCATCTCCTCCTCACCCAAAATCTCCTCATCACCTCCTCACCTAACACCTCCTCCTCACCTAACACCTCCTCTGCACCTAACACCTCCACCTCACCTAATGCCTGCTCCTAATCATCCTCATTTAACAACTCCTCCTCACCTAACACCCCCCCATCTAACACCACCAGAGAGAGACAGAGACACAGAGATGGAGAGAGATGAGATGGAGACCAATAGCGACAGATAAAGAGAGAGAGAGAGAGAGAGAGAGAGAGAGAGAGAGAGAGAGAGAGAGAGAGAGAGAGAGAGAGAGAGACAGAGGGAGAGAAGAGATGGAGAGAGAGAGAGAGAGAGAGAGAGAGAGAGAGAGAGGAGAGAGGAGAGAGAGGAGAGAGAGAGAGAGAGAGAGGAGAGAGAGAGAGAGAGGAGAGGAGAGAGAGAGATGGAGAGGAGATGAGATGAGAGAGAGAGAGAGAGAGGAGAGAGAGAGAGAGAGAGAGAGAGAGAGAGAGAGAGAGAGAGAGATGGAGAGAGATGAGATGGAGACCAATAGAGACAGATAAAGAGAGAGAGAGAGAGAGAGAGAGAGAGAGAGAGAGAGAGAGAGAGAGAGAGAGAGAGAGAGAGAGGGGCAGAGAGAGAGAGGAGAGAGAGAGAGGAGAGAGAGAAGAAGAGAGAGAGGAGAGAGGAAAGAGAGAGAGGAGAAGAGGAGAGAGAGATAGAGAGAGAGAGAGAGAGAGAGAGAGAGAGAGAGAGAGAGAGAGAGAGAGAGAGAGAGAGAGAGAGAGAGAGAGAGAGAGAGAGAGAGAGAGAGAGAGAGAGAGAGAGACAGAGAGAGAGAGAGAGAGACAGAGAGAGCGAGAGAGAGAGCGAGAGAGAGAGAGAGAGAGAGAGAGAGAGAGAGAGAGAGAGAGAGAGAGAGAGAGTGCGCGCGGTGTACCCCGGGGCCGTTAGTTAACCACGAGCCGCAGGACGGCGCGCGCCACACACCGCCTGCTGCGCGAGGACGAGGAGTAAGAGAAGAGGCAGAGATTATAAAAGCACTCCGGAGCATTTTCTTTTCTTCACATTATTTAGATGCGTGTGTGTGTGTGTGTGTGTGTGTGAACGTGGACGGATATAGATATTGAACTATTACCGAGGCGTTGCGAGGAAGTGCTTGGAATTCACCTGTGGACAACGCGTGGACAACGCGTGGAGACGCGTTTCGGGAAGGAAAAGTGTCGCGTCGTCTTCTGTCTTCAACAACCACAGGAGCAGGATAGGCTCGCTCTTCCGGAGGACACCCACCCACACACACACACACACACACACACATCGACGCGCCATGCCGCCGCTGTGCTCGTTTCTTCTGCTCGTCGCTGTGCTCCACGTGTCGCGCGGCTCCTACGTGCCGTGCGAGGCGTGCGACCGCAAGGCGCTGTCGCTGTGCGCGCCGGTGCCCGCGGGCTGCCGGGAGCGCGTGAAGGAGCCCGGCTGCGGGTGCTGCCTGACGTGCGCGCTCGACGACGGCCAGCCGTGCGGCGTGTACACCGGGCCGTGCGCGCGGGGGCTCCGGTGCCTGCCGAAGGACGGCGAGGAGAAGCCGCTGCACGCGCTCCTCCACGGCCGCGGCGCGTGCAGGAACGAGAGGCTGCTCAAACTTATCCGGGGCGGTGAGTCGTTTCTTTTCCGTTGGAGACCACGAGGCGGGAAGGTCCGTTTCTGCGTCACGTCAACAAAAAAAAAGAAATAAAACCCATCGTTTAATTTCTCGCAGGGGGTGTAATATAGCATGGAGTCAACATGGGGAGGGACCACATCTATCTTGAATGTTATAAATCTTGAATATTGATTTAATACACATTACAATTACAGCCTTGTAGGCCTGCTTTAGTCACATAGTCAAGGAAGACACAACGCATTTTAAAGCTTTTAAAATAATGTTTATTAGCAAACAAAACTTCCCACAGCGTGGTGGATCCTGATCCGTCGCGTTCCACGGCTGTGTATTATGGTTCAATAATGGAACACGACACGTATGCTTTTTTAACATTTCCGAATCAATGCGCTACAAATCCAACACTAACAACAACAGTAAATACAATCCTACATAATTGTAATAGGGGGGATGGAGTGGTTTATTCCTTGCCTAATAGAGTCTTAATAGAGCTTGTGTGTAGGTCTTGTGGGGTGCCCCGCCATATACTTCCATCATTGTTTGTCCTCCTCTCTCATCTCTTCCTTCTTCCCTAATTTCTTTGCCTCGTTAGCTTCCTCTCTACCCGCCCCTCTCCACCTATCCTCTCTATTCTCCCTCCACCTATCCTCTCTCCTCCTCTATTCTGCTCTCTGATCATGTAGTGATTCCGCAGAATGTTGGTTTAGTGTGGCTAATCCCCCCCCTCCCCTCTCACACACACACAATGTCTGTCTGTCTATTCATCTATATATCCATCTATCTATCCATCTATGCATCTATCTATGTGCATATCTATCCATCTATGTATCTATTAAAGCATGCAAATAATGTTTTCAAATGTTTGCATCCAAAAAGAGGCATGAGTCCTACGGTCCTTATGATACTACTATATCTGTCTCCATTTGTGTGCATTTTTGTGTTTGTGCTACAAAAATGAAATGCAAATGAACGAAAGTGAAGGGATGAAACAGGAGATGCCCGAGAATAGATCCCTGGGGTACCCCAGCAAGATGCTTATAACCCCTACCTGCTCCTTAATTACATGTATATGTACTGTCTAGCCCCTACCTGCTCCTTGATGACCCCTCTCTTTGTGTGGATGTTTCGAGCTCCGCCTGGGCAAACTCGCCAAATCTATTATGCTGTATATGTACATGCTGAGCTTTACAACTCTATCTCACAAGCCTGGATGTATGCATCTATATATATATCTATCTATGCAACTTTACACCGTAGACTGTAGTGCAACCTTATGCTGAACAATACATTTTTAGGTGACTAAAAGGTAACAATTAGCTTTCAGACGGCATAAACAATGACAAAATCCAAAAACAAGGTCACGGCTATTTAAATGTACACAGTTCCATATATACGCATTACATCTTGATTGACAGGTTGCGGGCCACGCCCTAAAGCAGGGGTGTCAAACTCAATTTCATCCTGGGCCACATCAGCATGATGGCTGCCTTCAAAGGGCCGGTTGGAACTGTAAGACTATATAAATATATCTACTCTTTATCATATTACATAATTGCATTCGATTATTATTGGTTTTAGTAGTATTATTGGTTTTAAGTAATAGTCACAAAGACTTATTTTACTGCATTCTGGGGATTTTCCCCTGCCCCCTGTTCAAGTGCCGTTGTTATGATAGCGTGTCATTGAAATATTGAGCCACCGCAACTAAGCACTGGCCTGGCCCGCCTCTAGTTCAGTGGCCTGACTATGGGCATTTAAAAAAAATCTGCAACCTGCAGGCCATATAGATGGCCAGGCCACCTGGAAAACTCCCGGTGCCCCCGATGGGCAGTCCGGGCCTGATTTGTATGATAAACAAATTATATTCTTTGCAAGCTCTCGCGGGCCACATAAAATTAGGTGCCGGGCCGGACAAAGCATACCCTGCTTTGAAACTAGCGATTGAGACCATAAAGTGATTCGGAAAAAATTAATGAGTGAATAAATCATCAGGCCTTTAGATAGAATGTAAAAAGTGCAGGTTTAAGGCACTTCCACATTGGCTTCATATTCTAGGCTGCATTCGAATCGTCAAAATAAGTCCTTTCCTAACTTATGAGGTCATGGAAAAATGAGAAGGAGACTTCATAAGTAAAGACAACTGTGGTGCTAAGATAATTCAGCTGCACTTACACTAAGCCGATTTCAGACGTGCAGTGAACTCCGGAACACTTCCTAGACTTCTCCGGAGGGGCTGTATGTATGAAAACAACATTCCACAATATGAACGCAGCCGGTGAATAGTCTGGAAAATTCCCAAGCTGACGAGTGGGTGTGTTGATGACGTCTCTATCCTACAAAACCAGAAGAGTGCAAAAACCCAGGGTGACTATGAAGTGTCACCAATAATAGCCAATAAGTACCAATAATCGTTACAAATGACTCAGTAGCTTTGTCCGCCATCTTTGATGTGCTGTGTGCAGTAAACAAAACACTGTGGTTTCCCTAGCGTACTTCATACATCATGTGTTGCCTCCTGCGCGCCCTACGAAGGATCCCCCCCCAGCTCCTAAATCACCAGAATATTTCCTGCAGGTCCACCCGACCACCCGAAGATTAACCTAGATAAGACTCCCCGGCATGAAGCTTCTCTTCATGCCGGGGAAAGACCTCAGATGGATTTGTCACCATTGAGGACATCAAAGTCTCCCCTACACCGACTGCAAGGCACCTTGGCATGGTACTGGATGACCAGCTGTCCTGTAACGCCAACATCACCTCTGTGGCCCGATCTTGTAGAATAGCTCTCTACAACATCCGCAGGATCCGGCCATTCCTCACACGTGAAGCAACACAGAACTTCAGTCCAATCGCTCGTCATCACTCGTCTCAATGACTGCAACTCTCTCCTGGCAGGACTCACTACCTCCACAATCAAACCTTTACAACTCATCCAGAACGCAGCAGCGCGCCTGATGTTCAACATACCAAAATTCTCCCATGTAACCCCCCTCTTCCGCGACCTCCATTGGCAGCCGGTAATCGCTCGCATTAGATTCAAGACACTGGAACTGACCTACAAGGCTGTCAGCAGAACTGCCCCTACCTACCTCCAAACATTAGTCAGACCCCACGCCCCAACCCAAGCGCTCCGCTCAACAACTTCGGCTCAACGACTGGTAACACCTTCACTAAGAACAGGCAAACATCGCTCTGCCAAGTCCCAACTCCACTCTGTTCTGGCACCACAGTGGTGGAATGAGCTCCCAGCTGATGTCAGGAGGGCAGAGTCACTCACCAGCTTCCGCAAGAGACTCAAGACCCACCTGTTCAGAGTTCACCTGGACTATGCATAACCCCCCCCCCCCCGCCTTCCCTCTGTGAACCCTAGCACTAACTTGTGTGTTTGTACATGTTGGCATTAGTACTGAGCATTGTTTAGCATATTGTACTGTATGTGCTTAGATGTTGGTAATGCGCTCAGAATGGCACGTCTGCCCTTATCTCAGCTATTATGCAGGCCACCTAGCAATTATGAAAATCATTCTCTTAGCCTTGCAACTATGAATGAAACCTGCTCTATTCTTATCTTTATGTACCACAGTGATATATTGCTGTCTCCTTCAACAAATGTACTCTCTGTAAGTCACTTTGGATAAAGGTTTCTGCCAATTGCCTTAAATGTAAATGTAAATGTAAATGTAATTATCGGTTGTGTCTGTGAACAGCCAAATGGGCTGCTGCAAGGAATTGTGGGACGGCATTATCTCCTTTCCTGCACCTTTTCTGAGCATGTAGAGAATTCGAACTGACCTGATCATGGCACTTGGATACTTCCATGTCATTCACTCAGTTTAGGAACCTTCCTAAGCAAAAAAGACAATTTGAATGGAGCCCTAGGCTTAGTGGCTGGTGGTGGATATGCACCCTAGCAAGTTCCTATCTCATGTATTGAAGAGGAGCGAACTGCACATGAACTAACAACAAGTGTCAATGGGCAAAGATTATTGCAGCCTCGACTGGAAATATATCACCTATCAGACAGTTTAGTTTTCATTATTAACCTGCTTTTGCAGATTATACGTTACTAAGTTTATAATATTCACCTTGTTCATAGAAATTCAAAGTTATTAATTTCAGTTTAATGAAGTTTTCAAAGTCTATTTCTTTTTGGTTGTGAGAATGGTGGGGCGGCACCATAGCACCCTCTCCTGGCCAGCCACCACTGCAATGGGAATAACAGGTCCGGAATATAGGGTTGGGATTGTATTATCCGCCTGACTCTGTGCTACATTAGTTTCCGTACACTGCATTTGAAGAGGCCAACATTAAAATGCACTGGAAACCGGTTTTCAAATGTAATCGGTGACGTTTTTGCCACTTTATCCTTTTTTAAACTTTGCATTATAAATAAAATAAGCAAAGACTCATGATTCTGAAAGAGCAATCATTTTATTGAGAAATCCTGGTAATTATGGGCGTGTGTAGAACCATATTTGGTCGATTATGGCAGTTGAGGCGTGTGGACTCATTCACATGCGCACATTCATGTGTGCAGAATCTCAGGAAAACTGGTATACATACACAGAAAACCCTGTACCATTGTGCTATGCGCAGATTTCCAACTTTCCCGCTGAGCACTCATTTGCACATTTCATGCATATGGCCCCAGGTCTAGCCCAGGTTGGACCAGACCAGACCAGTCGACACCAGGTTAGACAAGAACATTAACTCAGAGAGAACCACAGTTTGAATACGGGGGATTAGGGAGTCAGCATTTGATTGGATTTATAACCACCCCCATTCCCGGTGGGGGTCAAATGGGAACCATGTATGTGTGTGTGTGTGTGTGTGTGTGTGTGTTTATGTTGGGTGGTCTTAACTGTAATATTGGACAGAAGGAAGAAAGTTAGTCAGCAGTGATGTCATGGTGACATGCTCATTACATCATAGGGAGGGGGCGACCTAGTTACATCATCATGCTAGCTTACTTTATTCGAGATTAATTTAGTTTAGCACGCATAATGGCTCAAGGGCTCGGGTGACAGGTGTGTGTGTGTGTGTGTGTGTGTGCCGGAGAGAGAGAAATAATCTGCGGAGGACATTAGCGAGATTCTAAATCTTACTTTTCTTCCTACACCTTGCTCACACCCATTTTCTCTCTACCTCCCTCTCTCTGCCCTCACTCCCTTCTTCTCTCCCTTCCCTCTCTCTCGTCCTCTTCTTGTCCCACTCCCTCTCTGACCCTCCAGAGGGTGGAGCGCCAGGCGATGCTAAGCTAAGAGCGCCCGGGTTCCTGGGTGTCCACACGAAGGTGCATCTGTACGCGGGACGCGGACATGTGGGCAGCCTCAAGATCCATGCCGTGAATAAAGCCAGGGAGCGTAGTAGGCAGCTGGCCAGGGAGCGGGGCGGCCTGGACAATAAGCCCCATGCCATGGATAAACCGCAGCCAACTGCAGTACGTTACGCTACGTAATAACACACGTTGCACCTTCACTCATGTCAATGTCATAGCCCAGACTGTTTGTATATATATGCAGTATATACCATATATATATATAGCACACCCATTTCTGAGTATATTTAATACCTTTAATACATTATCTTTATGTGTCTGTAAATGATATAAATTAAACAATATTTATTTGTATGTGACGTATAGATACAATGTCAGGCTGTGGCAGGCTTCGTCGTGATTAATGTGAAGGCGTGTCGTGTGTATGTCTCGAAACGTCAAACTGCGATGGTGAGGAACCAATAGACTTTTTAGTTTGGAGAAAAAAGGGAACTTCAACTTTACACAGACACACACACACACACACACACACATATATAGTATATACAGTATATATATATACTGTATGTGTGTGTGTATTTATTTATGTGTATGCATGCGTGCACGTGTGTGTGTGTGTGTGTGTGTGTGTGTGTGTGTGTGTGTGTGTGTGTGTGTGTGTGCACGTGTGTGTGTATGTGTGTGTGCAGGGCCCCTGCAGGACCAGACTGGATAATGTGATCCAGAGCATGAGGGACTCGCCTCAGGTTGCAGCGCTGTCCCTCTACATCCCCAACTGTGACAAGAACGGCTTCTTCAAGAGGAAGCAGGTATCTTAACCTCCAGAGTTACCTGTACCTCTAGAGTTACTTGATCCTCTCGAGTGACCTGAATCCCCATAGTTAACTGAACCTCTAGAGTAACCTTAACCTCCATGGTTACCTGAACCGCTAGAGCATACTGTATGTGTCAAACTCAAGGCCACCTCATTTTATGTGAGGAAAGAATATAATTTGCTTATCATACAAATCAGGCCCGGACTGGCCATTGGGAGCACCAGGAGTTTTCCCGGTGGCCTGGCCGTCTATATGGCCCGCAGGTTGCAGATTTAAAAAAAAAAAATGCGCATTTGGTGTGTGTGTGTGTGTGTGTGTGCGTGTGTCAATACATGTTTAATGATAGCAGTTGTGAAGTATTCTGCTTCTACTCAATATTTATTTGTAACAATTACTAATATTTTGAACATTACATGTCATCATTTCATAATCCCCCGGGACTGGGGTGGCCTGACTGGGACTATTTTTCCCAGCCTGAATGATGTTCCCAGTCCGGCCCTAAATTGTACAAGTTGTACACTTGAATGTCTGCTTGCAATTATTTTTCCCAGACTTCTGCTTTCAGAGCTAGTTATTAATTAAGTTGTTACTAAAAACCAATAATAATGGAATGCAGAGGCAATTATGTAATATGATAAAGAGTAGATATATTTATATAGTCTTACAGTTATAACCGGCCCTTTGAGGGCAACTATAATGCTGATGTGGCCCGGGATGAAATTGAGTTTGACACCCCTGCTCTAGAGTAGCCTGGCACAATAATTTCCTTCGGGATAAATAAAGTTCTATTCTATTCTAGAGTTACCTGAACCTCTAGAGTTACCTGAAACTCCATAGTTACCTGAAGCTCTAGAGTTACCTGAACCTCTAGAGTTACCTTAACTTCTAGAGTTACATTAATCTCTTGAGTAACCTGAGCCTCCAGATACCTATACCTACTTTCTCCTCAACCTCCTCCTCCCAGTGCAAGCCGTCACGGGGTCGGAAGAGGGGTATCTGCTGGTGCGTGAACCGCTTGGGGATCAAACTTGCAGGCAGCAACTACAGCGGCGGAGACCTGCAGTGCAAGGGACCGGACGACAGCAACAGCAATGAATGAGAGCGATCTGACTCACGCGGAAGCCCCCCCCCCCCCCCCCTCCCGCCGCACCAATCAGCATGAGGACGATCGGGACCTCACCCACAAAATACACAATCACCTCACACCCACACCACACCAGGTGACCTGGTTTCAAAAGATCATGTATTACCCATCATGCACCATACATTATATCACTTATTTACGCATCATGCATCATACGATATATGACTTATTTACCCATCATGCACCAGCACTCATGTCAATCTCAGAGTCCATACTGTGTAGATAGCACACCCATTTCTGCGCATATTTAATACATTATCTCTATATTTCTGTAAACAATATAGAAAGGAAACTATATACATATATATATATATATATACAGTATATGTACAGATGCAATGTCTGAGTGGCAGGCTTCACAGTGATTGTGAAGACATATTGTGCACTTGAAAGGTTAGAATGTGTTGGTGGAATTAACCGAAGGCTTTTTTTAAATGAAGAAAAGGGAACTGTCAACCGCATTTTAAAATGTTGGATTCCCTCTCTTCCGCTCTCCTCAGTGACAGCTGGAGATAGTAAAGATAAATACCAAGCTGTTTGTCGTAACTTCCCCAGGATAAGCTTAAGCGACACGCAAGCTAATACCAGCACTGCGAGATGGTTCAGTCTCCTCCAAAGCGCTCATATTGCCATAAAGAGATTTATTATGTGTGTGTGTGTGTGTGTGTGTGTGTGTGTGTGTGTGTGTGTGTGTGTGTGTGTGTGTGTGTGTGTGTGCACATGTGTGTGTGTGTGTGATTAGACTATACACTTGCCTAACTTCCATCAACGAGTCTCACACATATGTGAGATAAGATAAGCTAAGAAAGGTACAGGACAGTAATCAGACTTAGAACCAGATACAAAAAACATGTACATAACCAAACATAGCATCGCTACTATATCCAGTAGCCTGGAAATATATCTAGTATACAGAAAATATATCTTGAAAATCAAAGGGATGTCAGCTCCTCACGGGACAGAGAATTTCAGGTCTCCCTCACCTCCGAACCTCCCCACCATCTCTCAAGTCGTTTGCAAGTCGATCTTACATGCAAACGACGGGCTGCTCCCATTCAGTCACTGTGGCTGGTGCTCACATCGTGAGGTCTCCCAGTTCATATGGAAAACCAAGTGCCTTCTGGCCCTCCCGGTTTTGAATGCAGCTTTGCATGTAAGGTTAGTCAAAACCTCCACTATGCAGGGGCAGTGCTGCCTATAGGCGACATAATGCTGCCCGCCTAGGGCACCATCCCGAGCGGGGCGCCAAAATTGCATCCAGGAACAAAAATATATAAAATAAAAAGTTAATCAGTGAGCTATTATCACAGTCAGAACATGCTACATCATTGATGAGTATAGTGGGGAGAAGCAGGCGCAGTAGAAAAATAAAGAGAAGCATACAACAAACATACTAATGCGGAGAAAGGCATGCAAATTTGGAAATGTTAAAGGTGAACGCCTCTATATTCAGCCTTGAATTAGAAACAGTGGGACAATTAAAAAAAAGCCGATGTGCTAACCCATAAAAAGAGTGACGTACAAGCGGTGTCGGAGCAGTGTGTACCCAGGATACAGGTCAGCGAATATACAAAGTACCCTGCCCTTAACTAAAGCGCCATTCAACTAGATACGTAGCGTTTCCAAATTTCCCCAATGGATAGAACATTGAAATCAGGACAGTTGCTAACTGACCTCTCAGATGGCATTATTTTCATGATCAAAGGGTAACTTTTGAGGCATGAAAAGAACAAAACTTAATGAGTAAATAAGATTTTTTTTGTCTTATTTTAGCAACAGTGATTACTATGTTGACACTCATTTAAGAAATATTACCATGTTTAAAATAAGCACAAAAGATTCTGGTTTCACTTACACTTTCAAGGTACTATCTGTAAGAATCAGTGCATTCTGAGCTCCGTGGCTTGAGACAATAACAATCAGAAACTAATATTAGTTCTAATCATAATTAAACCTTGTACACATTTAAAAAAAGCTATGAAATATATATTTTTTAATTATCCACGCCCACGTCACTGCATTCCTTTTCCCCCTGAAATCCGTCCCGACTCAAATATAAGAGAAATCAGCCCAAAAGTTGTTCTACGCAACAGAGAGTCCGGGAAGCTCTCATGTTTTTAACTTCAACCACAACCTGCTCACAAACTGGTGATTTAAAGAGATTTGTGCTGTAAAATCCTACATGTAGTCCCTGAATGGATTCATTATTCTTACATACAGGACCTTTAACTTTGCATTTTGTCATGCTAGCGTCATGTAATCTTGCAGTAGTGGTGGTGGTGTGTGTGGTGTGTGGGGGGGGGGGGGGGGGGGGGGGGGGGGGGGGGGGGGGGGGGGGGTCTAAATATACAGTAATTCGTATTATATAAAACTATATATAACAAAGTCAGACTAGTTTGGTGTTGTGTACCGAGATATAGCCTGTGTGTGGTATAAGGTTAGCGGTAGCTCAGCGGGAAACACTAAGTAACCGTTAGCTCACACTAACCCTGTCAAAAGGTGTGTGTGTGTGAGTTGGAAAGAAAAAAGGGGAGAGGGCAGGCTGTCAAAATTAGGACTGGGAACATGTATATAAGTACACCTGTACTCGCTGGCGAATTTCTAATACTTTCAAAAAATACGTATGTACATGTACATGTTTTTAATAAATAAATTAAATAAATCTATAAGAAAATCAATAATTGTTGGAGGCAATCACAGATATGGTTCTACAGTCTAAACAAACGGATGTGTAATCTTTTCCTAAAAAGCGTTCCCACCCCTAGTCCAAATACAGTTAGTTTTTTTGTAGAAAACACTAGAAATGTTAAGATGCATTGATCAATTATCATTTGATTCAATATTTTCTTTTTGGAGCGGGTGGGGTGGGCACCAATGCTCTTTTCTTGTAATGGATTTGTGACTTAACAAAAACAAAAATAATCACCAGGCCTGAAGATAGTTGCAGCTTCGTTTTTTCTTTGGGTTTTTGACGTTCTTTGGGACAACGTCATCACGCTGCGAAAGAGCCAGTGCTCTCTGGTGCTGCTAAGCTAACCCTGCAGTATGCAGTGTTATCAGGACTCTGGTGGGAAATGAGGACGAGCGAGAGTCAACCTCACAGCGGAGGCGGATGTGGTGTTCTTGGTCTTTAGTTTCATTCACTTTTGGAACGATATTCTTTTTCCCAACATTTTGCGGGTGTGATGCTGTGTAATTGTGGTAAATTTTTGCACCTCACAGAGATATATTTATACTAAATTCGATAATTATACTAAACTGTTATGGAAAATTATTTGTAATGTTGTTTATGAAAGATATAGTTTGAATATTCTATGTGCACTTTGTAGTGATGTTGGTATGATAAAAATACTGACATCCAAAATCAATAAATAATAAACAACTAAACTAAATTTGTGTGTTAATCCTGAATGAATTTTTCCCCTGTCCACATCGAAAATCCCTCTGATAATGTGTCATGTAAATAAATGAAACAGAAGAACATTCATTCACAAACATAAGCCCCATTCAAATTGTCAAAAAACGAAGTCCTAAGTCCTTTCCTTACTACTTTACCTTAACCATGTCATGAGGTCAAGGAAAAATGGAAAAAATAATTAAAAAGGAAGAAAAGACAACTGGGCTGGTAAGAGAATCCAACAGCACTTACGCATGTTATGGACGTGGTCTGCTCTGGTGAAAAAACATCATCGTCATCCAAAGATGGACTACAAAAAGCGCATCTTAGATTAGAAATATATTAATTCATTAATTAATACATTACCAACATTACCAATTTACATAAAAAAAGCAACATAGGTGTCCAGTATAAGAGCCACAAAAGAGAAATGAAATGCTTGTCACATTGAGAAAGGTTGCTCACACTCATCCTCCTGTCCTCAATTAGTGTTGACTCCCAATGACTCCAAATTAGTGCTATTGTTTCGATGATGATCGGCTGTGGTATTGCCGCAAGGAATTGTGGGATGCCAATATCTCCTTTTCTTTCGTAAAGGAAAGAGCTAAAGGGGGTATGAAAGGAAGCATTGAAGAACCTTTCCTTAGTGTTCAGAGAATTCAAACAGACCTGATCATGGCTGCCACTACTTCTGGGTCATTCACTCAGTAAGGAAACTTCCCAAGTAAAAAATACTATGGGTCAGTAGCAGGGTAAAGTAACTTCCTGTTCCTTTAATTTTAATGTTAGGTCGGTTTTATTTATGTCTGTTTCAGCACCAGCACGGTCCATGTATATTTAGATGTTGAAGCTGAACCATTGACAGAGTGAAGGGGGACATATATGTACCCTTTAAGGTCAGGGTTTTAGTGTTGGGCCTTGAAGTCAGGATTAATATTAGCTGTAAATATCAGGGTTAGGCTGAGCCGGGAAGCCAGAGTTAGGGCAACAAGGCATTTGATTGGGCAAACTAGATTCAGGATTTGTCTATCATTAGGTAGCAGGTACCCGGGTCTAGCCATGGCCATAACATAAGTCTAAACAGTTTAAAACCTTTCAAACAGAGCCGGCGGACTGTACAGAATAGCATGGAGACCCAGATGAAATGTTATCTTTTTAATAGCATTTCCAACGGTACCAAGCAGGTTTCCAGCTTATGTGAAAACACGGAGAGCGAGGTACCTACGTGTAATACCGCTAACTAACGGAGGGCAAAGCCTAACCCATAAGCATCCCCGGGGTCTACAGGTGTGTTCAAATCTTCACAAAACAACAGGTATAACGTCGGAGGCTTCCTCCACTCCAAACACTAGGTATAAGAAACGGTCAAAAGGGTCGAGCCCAAAATTGATGTTCAGCCACGGTGATGTTCCTGTTCCGTCCTCTTGCTCTTCCTTACATTTTGTCTACGTCTTCCATGTTCTACACAACGAGCACTGTGTCCCCGTAGAGACGTTTGGGCCGTGGGTTTGAGTCGATGCATGCCATCTAAGTGAAGTGCCATTCACCTGATTCATCGAAAACAAAACTACTGCCGGTTTCTCAAAACAAAGATAATAGCACCGCCAACTCACACATCAAGAACACAGATAAAGTACAGCTTCCTCAGGTGACTGAAACAGTTGACAGTTTAAGTCTCTTTCTCTCGGGGTGGTTCCGGGCCGTACTATATCTGGGGAACGGCAGGGGAATCCATCTCCGGAGTCCCGAGGTACTGGCTGCAGTTGGGGTCTCCCCGTACCACGTGCGTGATGGAGATGGGCCGGCCTGTGAAGGGGTTGACACACCAGCACTCCCCTCTCCGGCCATGGAGGGACATCTTACACTGGAACACAACCGGAACACACAAAGTCACGACAGGAGGAGTCATCATCGTACATCATTGGGAATTCACACACACATATACATATATATATAGTATATATTCACACACACACACACACACGCACACACACAACACACATCGACACACACATACATGATCACCTACACACACACAGATTAACTGTAGATATATTACCATAGTACCAAACATATTCAACCTTGCTCTTCTCAAAGTCCTCAATGTGCAAATACACTGCTGTTTTTAATACCCATAATGCATTGCTCTGTCTCAGACCCTGACCATAACAAATGGATAAATTATATTGTGCTTTTTATCCAAAGCGCTTTACAGTATTGCCTGACATTCACCGACGGCGGTGTCAACCATGCAATGTAACAATGAGGTGGCGTCTTGCTCAGGGACATCTTGACACTTCGCTAGGCGGAGCCCGGGGATGGAACCAGTAACCTTCCTGTCGCCAGACCCGCTCTTATCTCCTGAGCATCTCTAACCTCATACCTAAACGTAACCAGCGGTGGCCTTCAAACCATTTTTTTTTAAGCGGCCCTGTGTGTGTCTTTGCTGGCCATCTTCGTGTTCCTGTCATACGTGATGCGCTGCGCGTGTCACGTGTTTTGGGACCGGGCTCACTGGCCAATCACAACCAAGTTAGTTAATGCATGTTAACATTCTATCTAACAGGAATTCTATCTCACAAGTAGTGTGCAGTAAAAAGGAAGGAAGCAGGCATTAGAGGCACAGGCTTTCAGATGTAAAAAATAAATAAATAAATCGACACACTGTTTGGGCAGCAGCCTCCTCAAGTGGCCAGCAATGCTTTTCTCGTGGCCAGTAAGAAACATGCAGCACGCGCAGCGCATCAGGAATGACAGGAACACAGAGAGGGCGGTAAACACACACACAGGGCTGCTTAAAATGATTTTTTGAAGGTCTACCGGCTAAACATTTGCTTATTTTATTTGGCTTGTTTAATAATATGTAAAATACCTCAGTATCTATGTTCATATGTATGGAATGTTATGATTTTATTTGAGGAAATCCTCGTATTTATTTGAGGACATCTTTTCATTTGTTTTCAGTCAGTAAGAATAAGTAAAAATTTAAGATTTGTGGTGTTTTTTTCTCCCCGGTGATGACGCTCAGCTGTAGTAACCTGCCCCCGGTGTGGATGCGTCTTCAGTGGTCATTCTGAAACTAATCTGGGATCCAGAAGTTCAACAATGCTCTCGGCGAACTTCTGGGCGGAGACTACACAGTTCCTGCGCCGGAAACCAGCAATTGTACAAGGGGCGGAGTCACAGAGTCAGGGTTTCCTGTTTTGATAGGATGAGATATTCATCCAGAGGCAGAGAGAAACAAAATCGAGAGTCACAAGATGGAGGTTTTTAAATGATTTTAATGCATATATTTCTCCAGTGAGCCATCTACTACACAGTTTGATTTTAAACCTTTACAGACACGTTGTCCATGGACATTAGTGTCCGGACAGGACATTTAAGCTTGTTGTGCCACAGTCTATGGGTGGTTTAGCTTAGTTTGTTTTTGTGGCCGCAAGGAGGATATAGACAATGGGCAGTGATGGAAGAATCAGTACAATTCTTTATGGCAAGGGCAGACCAGCTGCATATGCGGGACATAAATAAACTGATGTGAGATGGGAACTAATGGGAACATTGCTGTTGTGTTTAGTTATCCTGAAACTGTCTGCTTTGGATGCCATATTATTGATTAAGCCTCCAATACGTTGAGCTGCAGCAGCAGTACGTTGAAGAAGAGGCTTGCAATTGGTGCACACCACTGGGGCAAGGTAAGTCCTCTGTGTGTGTGTGTGTGTGTGTGTGTGTGTGTGTGTGTGTGTGTGTGTGTGTGTGTGTGTGTGTTATTAGCTTGTAAACTCATAGCTGACATGGACCAATCTTCTGTGCCAGCTGATAAAAACATACAAATCTTATCTGCTAATCTTTCGTTTAATTATGGGTTACCTAAATGAAAATTCAAGTACTTAACAATCCTACTTATTAACAATATAGAGGAAGAAGAGAAGAGAGGCACTAACAGCACTAACACATATGGGGAGAATCATGACATAAACTCGGGAAAGTGTTCACCTGTTTGAGGTTATACTGCCCCCTCCTGTCACAGTTTGGGATGTGCAGGGCGTACAGGTCTTCCAGGGGTCCTCGATTCTCTCTGAAAGGCATCTTTGAGATCCTCTCCAACACCTGGTCCAGCTCCTGCTGGCACTGGGTCTGAGAACAACACCACAACAACACACATCTGCCATCACTGTCAGGTGTGTTGGCACCTAGCCTCTGGAACACAGAGGCAAGTTTAAAATAGTTACCACTCATTAGGATGCTGACCCGTTTGGGCCGGTCTCCTCCGCCGTGATGGTCTTGTTCACACGAGTTAGTACTAGTTATTAATACTAGTTAGTATGCTGACCTGTTTGGGCCAGGCCAGTCGGGTCTCCTCCACCTTGTTAGTCTAGTTAATACTTGTTAATACTAGTTATTACTACTCGTTAGTATGCTGACCTGTTTGGGCCGGGCCGGTCGGGTCTCCTCCGCCTTGTTGGTCTTCATCTTGGTCTTCATCTCCTGGCGGTGCAGGCGCACGGCGCTCTCCTTGGGCCCCAGCCAGGAGGGGTCTTTACTGGGCTTCCACCCCGCTGGGACATCCCCTCCCTCCAGCTCCACTACCGGCTCCACAGCCTCCCCTGGTGGTGAAGAAGACACACAAAACCACAATATACAGTATATATACACATACAGTATATAAATATGTATGTACATATTTATATACACATACACATACACACACATATATATACACACACACACACACATATACATACAGTATATATTCACACACACACACGCACAACACACATCGACACACATACATGATCACCTACACACACACAGATTAACTGTAGATATATTACCATAGTACCAACTATGCATATAGCCATAATACTATTCTTACTGAACAATATTTATAATATATTAATTTAATCAGTTATTATATTTTCTCTTCTTGTAAATGTCTGTTCAAGAATAAAATCCCATGTATCACCTGCAGTACCCTTGCCTACCACCGGTGGTACCTTCTATTTCATCATATTTCTCCTCTTTCTAGATATACCGTTGGCCACAGCTACACATTGTGAATCGTTCCTCTGAGACGCTGCTCTCACTCTCTCTCCCTCTGGAAAACCAAGTTTCATCGCAGAGGGCAAAAGTCAACTGAGATCAGGTGTGTCTGTGTTTTGATGTCTTACATAATCGTCCCCGCTGTATCCAAGAGCAACAGCATCACTTGGAGAGGGTGGAGACTGTCCAAACACCACACACAACACACACACACACACTGCCCCCCCACCCATACACACACACACACACACGCACACACTGCCCCCCCACCCATACACACACACACACACTCACACTGCCCCCCCACCCATACACACACACACACACATATATGCAGGCCAAAAGACAAACGCATATATGAACACACCCATGTCCCACCCACAAGCCCCACACACACATGCAAACAGACACACACACACACACACACACACAACACACACACACACACACACACACACACACACACACACACACACACACACACACACAACAAGAGCCACAACACTCTGGGTCAGCCACCCCTGCTTTGTGGTGACCTGGGCAGGGTCTGCTCGGTGGAGACCTTGGCCTCTGCAGAACGGCCTGTTCTCAACAGCTGCGTGAGGGCTTAGCTAAGAGCAACATGGATACGTCTCCTTCCTACGGGACCACTGCGCCGAGGAATCCAGCTAGTATAGCGCTAGCGGGTGTGTCATGTGTGCCATGCCCCGGTCCCACCTGCCTCACTCGTGTCATGTCGCAATTGGTAAGCTAGCCATGATGTCACGATGTGAACTGACTTGATATGATGACTACCTAGATAGGAATGAACTGACTTAAGACATATGAAATGACGAAACATATGAACTGACTTAATATGAACTGACTGAATGAATAATGATGAACTGACTTCAGACATGTGAACTGACTTACAGGAGACATATTTAACCACCAGATATGAGCATTATTAGCCATTCAAGGCCAGTTTCAAAAAACCGGTTGGAAATGGCCCCACTTGACATCACAAGTGGCGTGTCCACCTAGAAATACGCTGGATAGATCAGCCTACCAACCTACCCAGTGGACTGTAGCAACTGGTAGGCTGATCTATCCAGCGTATTTCGAGGTGGACACTCCCACTTGTGATGTTCACGTGGGGCCATTTCCAACCGTCCAACCAAGTGATGCCATCGTAATGGTAACATTCGGCAAAAAGTTTACTATTTTCATGAGGAATGGGAAATGTGCGTGTGTCTCTGCTGGGGCAGAGCGCATTGTAAAAGAGCGGACACTTCACCAAAGTCCACAGCAACTTCTCACCAGACTTTCTGGATGGTAGCAGTCAGAGAACAGAGAAGGTATAGCAGCTGAATACAAATCAAATCAAGTTTATTTATATAGCACATTTAAAACAACCACTGGATGACCAAAGTGCTGTACAGTGAAAACATAAAACAGTTAAAAATAAGAACATAGCAATAAAATCATATACGTAAAAAAAAAATGATAAATCATATACGTTAAAACAACAGTCTCTGTTTACTAAACCATCAAAGAAGGCCAACGCAGCAACAGAGGCTTCGTTTAAAGTGGCGTAGGGCCACAGCCATTCAAAATGGTTCCCCAGGATCCTTCACTCACTACCCTTTTCAGACCATGTGTGAAGCACCAATCATTGGTCAACTACTATGAGGAAAGATTACCATTTTGTTTTATTTTATCCTTCTCTAATTTGCTTTCCTCCTCCTATGTGGTACAAATTCTTCTTTGACTTGTTTTTTGATGCTGAGCTGAAATTGCATTGGCTTGCAGCTGCAGGTCATAAAGATAAGCAGCAGATCATTTCATCACCCTTTTCACACCTCTTCTCCCTGTACCCCAAATGGATTACTGCTCCATCAATGTAAACATTTGTATCCTGGAGAAAGAGCAGATCTGCCTTGTGGGGTGGCGGGGTGAAACTGCGTTAAAAGGCTCTGTTAGATTAAGCTACACTCAGTCCCTTCCAGGCCTCTACTCGGGCACACTCACGACTAGGTTGTCATGGTTTCGGTCATGCCTATATATTTGCAATGTACCTTTACCAGTCTGTCTGTGGTGTTGTGTGGGCGTGGTTCCTGATTCCGGCTCATCATGCCTCACCTGGTCTACCCTGCACACCTGCCATTCATCAACTCATCTCCACCAGTACTTAAACACCGGCTTTCATCTCACTCATCGCCAGATCGTTGATTCAGCTGCAGTGGTACTCCTCGCTTCAGGCTTCTAGGATTATTGATTCTAGTTATCTCTGTGTTCCTCCATATTGATGCTTTGTCTTCCTCTGTCCCAGGATCAATACTTTGTGCAGCCCGTCCGTCCATCCTCCGCCTGCCTGTCCTACCTGCCCCACCCCCAATTATTAAGCACTTAGAATTTCTAATCAAATCACGTAGTTGGGTGTCATCAGCATAGCAGTGGTAGGAGAAGCCGTGGGATGTGATTACAGAGCCGAGAGATCTAATGTATAAAGAAAACAGAAGGGGTCCCAGTACTGAGCCTTGGGGTACTCCGGGTGTCAAGGTGCAGGGTCTGGACAGGGAGCCATTCCATGTGACCTGATAGTGCGATCTGTCAGGTAGGAAGTGAACCAGGATAACGCAGTTCCAGTGATGCCAAGCTCTGCCAGGGTGGAGAGGAGAATCTGGTGGTTCACTGTGTCGAAAGCGGCAGACAGGTCAAGGAGGATGAGCACGGATGAGAGGGAAGAGCTTCTGGCGTCGCAAGGGACTCTGATACTGTGCAGCAGGGCCGTCTCCGTGGAGTGCGCCGCTTTGAAGCTGACTGTGGTCGAGCAGGTTGTTCTCGGAGAGATAGGATGATAGTTGGGTGGAGACAGCACGTTCTATGGTTTTGGAGAGGAATGATAGGAGAGACACAGGTCTGTAGTGTCGGACGTCGGTGGTGTCCAGGGTGGGTTTCTTAAGGAGTGGCTTGATTCTGGCGGTCTTGAAGGCAGTCGGAAACAGGCCTGAAGTGAGGGAGGTGTTAGTTAGGGTGGTGAGGAAGGGAAGGATGTCGCCTGAGATGTCTTGGAGAAGAGAGGATGGGATTGGGTCAAGGGGGCAGGTGGTGGCATGGTTGGATGTCACAAGCCTGTTGACTTCTTCAAAGGAGAGGGGGTTAAAGCAGGTAAGACTGGTAGGGGTGGGTGAAGGGGGAGTGAGGGAAGAAGCAGGGGTGAAAGAGGAGGTAATGTCCTTCACCTTCTTTGTAAAGTAGGTGGCAAAGTCATCAGCCGAAAGGGAGGAGGGAGGAGGAGGGGAGGGAGGAGAACATGGAAAAAAGTTTCCTGGGGTTGGAGGCGGAAGAGTTGATCTTTGTAAGATAGAAGGCAGATTTGGCTGCTGACACAGTAGAGGTGAAACATGAGAGGAGGTGGAGGTAGTGAGAGAGATCATCAGCAGAGTCAGATTTTCTCCATTTTCTCTCAGCTGCCCGCAACTCTGTTCTATGAGCCCGCAGAGTTTCGGACAGCCAGGGAGGTGGAGGAGAGGCTCGTGCTGGTCTGGAGATAAGTGGACAGAGTGAGTCGAATGAGGAGGAGAGAGAAGAAGTCAGAGTGGAGGACGCTTCCTCTACTGACAAGAGGGAGAAATGTTGGGGGGGAGGTAGTGAGGAGAGGACAGTTGCAGAGAGAGTAGAGGGAGAGAGAGTTTTCAGGGTTCCTACGGAAGGGGGGAGGGAGAAAGCAACAAAATGGTGATCAGACACAGGGAGGGGGGTAACAGAGAGTGCCGAAGTGGCGCAGGACCTTGTGAAGACAAGGTCAAGTTGGTTCCCGGCTCTGTGGGTGGAAGGAGAAGGAGTGAGCGCCAAACCGAATGTGGCAAAGAAGTTGATGAATTCAGGTGATTGTAACTTCTCTGGCTGGATGTTGAAGTCACCCAGAATGACAAGTGGGGTGCCATCTTCGGGAAAACAGCTGAGGAGGGCATCCATCTCGTCGAAGAAGTCGCCAAGAGGACCCGGTGGTCGGTAATGCACGGCAATGTTGAGCTTGATCGGAAGGTAACAGAGACAGCATGGAGTTCAAGTGCAGATCTGGTCCGGGTGTTCCAGGGGAAGGACCTGGAATGACCACTTTGGAGAGATGGAGGATCCTGTTCCCCCACCTCGCCCAGAGGGTCGGGAGTGTGTGTGAAAAGTAGGTTGTTGGAAAGGGCGCGGCAGGCGGGGTGGCGGTATTTCCGGGTGATCCAGCGTCTCTCTGTGAGAGCTTCAGGAAGTGGAGAGACTGGAGGGCGGCGTAGGCCAGAATGGTCTCAGTTTTCTTGACCGACGATTGGCAATTCCAGAGTCCCCCTCTCACATCAAGGCCTGTGTAGGTTGAGATCGTAGGGTAGAGGAGATTGGAGGGGTGACGGCAGCGAGTGGAGGGTCTTCGGTGACACCTGCCGCGGTAGGATGTCCAGACTGTAATGGACTGTAGGCACATGGCTAGGACAGGAGGAGGGAAGGTGTAGGACTCCCTGGACGGACTCCCACAGAATGACTCCCCTGTCTTTGTTCTGGGTCTGGACTCCCACAGAATGACTCCGTCTTTGTTCTGGGTCTGGACTCCCACAGAATGACTCCCCTGTCTTTGTTTTGGGTCTTGACGCTACAGCTGACGCTAAGATACTAGCTCTGTATTAGTAGCGAAGTGCACAAGGGGGGCTCATGTTATTATCTTACAATTATTAATTGTAAGATAATAACTGACTGCAGGACCTAGAGTGGCGCACATCCAAACTAAGCACAAAAAGCCCTTCACGGATGGCGGAATTGTAAAAGAGGCGATAACAAAACTATATCTATGCTATTGCAGATGTACAAATTGGTGCTAATACTGTGGAGAAGAGAGTGTCTATGCTGTCTGTGGATGTTGTAAAATAGCTAGAACAGGACGTGGACAGGTACAAATAGTTCAATCCAGTATGATGAATTGGTTGACCACAGCGATACGGCCCAGCCGGCAGTCTTCATTCGGATGGTGTTTGGTGATTTTTGAATGATGATGAATTTAAGATTGTTGGGAGTTGTGGATGTATTAATCTTGTGGGCCAGTAACTTTCCACTCTGCCGTTTGGCCTACGTGAGGGTTGTTGTCGTCGAACGTGTTGCCTCTTTTGTCTGGATTGGCTGTCTGGCAGGTGGGAACGGGAGCGTCTCAACGTGAGGCCTTGCTGTCCCTGCTTCCTGGGCTGGTGGTCTGGGGCATAGGGACGGGTGCATCTCTATGTGGGTCATGTGAGGCCGTGGTATCCCTGCTTCACAAGTTAACTGTCTGTCGGTCTGTTACATATCCACGTGGGGCCTGGTGTCCTGGCCTCTCTGGATTGGCTGTCTGGGGGGTGGGGACGGAAGGGTCTCCATGTAAGGCCTTGTTGTCCCTGCTCCCTGGATGGCCGTCTGGGATGCGGGGGTGCGGGAGCGTCTCCACGTCTGCTTCCCAAGATGATTTGTTGTGTCGACATGTAAATGCTCCTCTATTCTTCCCATCCCAAAATGTATATATGCTCTATGTATCTGAATAAACTTTGAATCATTCCCAGTGATACTGCCTTGTGTCACATTGATTCCCGAGCTCGCTGCTTTGCTACAGACAGTTTGCTACAGTTACCCTTGGGTATCTTGAAAGGCGCCTCCAAATAAAATGTATTATTATTATTATTATTATTTGCCAGAATGACACATTTTCCTCACGTTCTCCTGTGTATGATGATCTTATAATTATGAAGTTATTCATTATTTAATTAGATGAATAATTTTGCTTCAAATATGACTGACAGGTCGCTGTCACTACTATTTACGCCACAGGAATGGCGCTCTGGAAATGTGGCAGGGCGTTTATTGCCGTTAGGAAAAAAGGGAATAATATAATGCAGAGAAACTAGGCCTGCATTCTCCTGCCTTCCCCAGGACACTGCATTGGGAGAGACTGCCCTCTTGGCTGCAAGGTTCAGGGTGTGTGCAAAACACCCAATGTTGGGCCCAAACCCATCAGCTTCACAGATGCCATTCAAAATGTTTTGTGCATTATCTGTAGCGATTGGGATTGTTATATTTGGTCTTTCTAGCTTCCACTCAGTCACAGCATTCATTCATTCTTGGACTAGGTGTGCGCTAATATGACTCCCATGAAGGGGACGAGTTTGCAACACGTAGCCTTTCATCTCCCTATCCAATATATAGTGAACTGTCACAGTGAGGCAACTTACCGTGGCTCTTGAGGTCCAACTATCAGTGGAGAGAGCAAGGTATGGCGTCTGTGTCAGTTAGTGTCCCATGTTCGGGAATTACTTTGGTGCTGAAATAAGTGCGGGAGAGGACATTGTAACGCTGCTCAACTTTTTTCCTGAAATCGTGAGTCACTAACCACCGAATAGGGCTGAAAATCTTTCGCTATGAATATTCCCACTGCTTTCGTAATTTCTGTATGTTTTTCTGAATTAATAGCAAACTGCTGTTGGAACACAGCCACGAGAGTTGGTTGAGCAAGCGAGTTAACACTCCTTCCTCCACTTGCAAGAGATATGGTCGGGTGATGGTGGCGTAAATAATAATAATAATACATTTAATTTATATAGCGCTTTCCTGGGTACCCAAAGTCGCTTCACACACAATAAAAATCATTTGATAAGTACAGTAAAGAAAAAACATGGCAAGATGATAACAATAAAATAAAATTAACTAAAAGTATGAGACGAAACATTTTTAAAACTAGTCAGTGAGATGGAGGGGAGGATGATTGACAGTGTGAATGCGAGTTTGAAGAGGTGGGTCTTGAGGGCCTGATTTGAAAGGAGGGGAGGGCGGGTGATTGTTCGGATGTGGATGGGGAGGGTGTTCCAGAGGGAAGGAACGCGACATAATGTTAGATGTGTTTCCACTCACATAGCCTACTGTGGTAAAACAGTGTTTGCAGACTGTAGTGCACAGACTGTAGTCTTCTTACCCTCATCATCATACTGTACGTTGAATCCAAAGTGTTCAGCAAACATAAAAGACGACAGTGCCTCTTCAAATTTTCTTTCGCCATTGTCACGTTTAGCTGAGAATTTTCACTGCCAGGGAAGATTCCTGATTGGCTCGAGAGATGTTTTTTGCCTCCGAATGTACAACGTGTGTTTAGTCTGTAGCGCAGTGAAATGAAAGGAAAATGATAGTGTACCATGATATTGCAGTGCACGCTTGCATATTGAACCATAGGGTGCGCACTGAACAGTGTGACGATACACTGTGTACCGTTGCACCCCTAAAACACACCTCCAGGCCCCTCACCATGAACACAGGATCCCCCCAGAGTTGCGTCCTCAGCCCTCTACTGTACTCCCTGTACACACACAACTGTGTGGCCAGGTCCAGCTCCAAAACCATTGTTAAGTTTGCAGATGACACAGTGGTGGTGGGCCTGATCTCCGGTAATGATGAGTAGGCCTACCTAGAGGAAGTTGCTAACCTGTCACTCTGGTGCCAAGACAAAAGCCTCATGCTGAATGTCTCCAAAACTAAGGAGCTGATTGTGGACTTTAGGAGGACACAACATCAGAGGACTTACACAGCACTGCAGATTAACCGGACTGCTGTGGAGAGGGTGAGCAGTGTCGAACTAGAGCCTGCAGGATCATGAAGGATCCTCACCACCCCAACAACAAACTGTTCCAACTGCTGCAGTCAGGCAAGCGCCTCCGCAATCACGCTGCTAGAACAGAGAGACAAAAACAGAATTTCTTTCCGCAGGCCATAAGGCCTGTGAACTCTGACCTCACCAGGGCCCCCCCACTACCCCTCCTATGCACACAATCACATACACATAGTTAGTACACTGTACATGCTCTCACATCGTTCTACTACATAACTTAATCCTACATTTTATTTATATTGCCTTGTTTTTTTCATGCCTACCTGTTTGTGGTTACATATGGTTACATAATGTATGTCTACATTTGGTTACATTTCTCATTCATAAAAAAGAATACAAATAAAAGGCTGCTCGTTTTTGCTGTAAAGACTGTAAATAGTTTGGATATTCTGATTCTGATTCCTCCAATTTGTGTTATTTGTATTGTATTGTTATGTTGCACATTCCGCTGGGCATCGCCACTTTTTCATTTCACTGCACATCCTGTATGTGTATGTGACGAATAAACTTGAATATTGAATCTTCAAGTTCTCCTGCCTCACTCTGCTGTCACATAATTGTGATGGCGTGAACTTGTAGTTTCTGTGTGTAGTTTTGATCCTTCCATCAGATGCCCTTGGTTATTCTTGTTTACCCCTCGTCATTGCTGATTGTTTGTTGCCTGGGTCAATTAGTTCGTTGCATCCACATGTGTATTCATGTGGTGAGTTTTCTCAGTCCCTATATTCTGTTGCCCTGTCGATGCGTTCGCCTTATTTGCTTTGCCGGTTTACTTTTTTAGTTACTTAATACTAGATTAGGCCTCGGTTTTCTGATAGCCAGATTGTCGGGTTATTTTTGTTTAAAGACATCCCTTTTTAGTTGAAACCTCAACGTGCGTCTGTGGCTGCATTTGGGTCATAACTCTGAATGATTACACTATGTTAACATTAAATCCCACAAATGATCATTGTGCCTTGTGGAAAGGTCCTAGGTAGGCTGTGTTTTATATTTATGTACAGGTGTGGTTGAGCTATTAGTGACTTATTAGACTTATTAGAGATTTAAACTAACTGTAGACCTTATAATAATAATAATATTTATTAAATTCTAGGGTTCTTTTGTTTTCCGTGGTGGCGCTCCCACAGTTGTGACCATTAGAATCGTGGCGTGCAATCTCATGAAAACTTCAAACCACCTTATATGTTCTCATATGGAAGCCGTATGTCTTTGTAAACGTTTAGGGGAGCCTTCATTGAAGCTCTGCCGTAATGGATTCGAGTCGGATTCGGACCGATTCACGCAGCAAACATACATGCTAATGTAGTTTAGATTTTTCAGAACGAATTGAACCACTTCGCTGTGGGTGGGAGTGGCTGGTCTCAATTAAACTGTTGGCAGGTGCATGCGGGAGTGGAACACACACATCGTGAGCGTGGGCGGTACTGGTCAGAAATCCGGCGGGAGCAGGATAAAGAAAACAGTCCCGTGCAGTCCTGTAGTACACAACTTCAAGGATGGTAAAAGCCAGATGAAATCACACCTGTA
>PIJE02000528.1:267724-295545 GCA_002895965.2 Coryphaenoides rupestris | reverse complement strand
TGTATAAGGTTCTCCTCCGCCATTGTTGACAATGTTGATATCGTATGTCCCGCCCCCTCCTCAATTTTGATTGGCTGACAAGTGAGACGTGACATTGATGAGCGCGGCGCTTCTCCAAAAGTTGAACTATTTTCAACTCAGAGCGCTGGGAGCAGAGCGACCAAAAACGCTGAACTTCATAGGGTTTGCATTGAAAATAGCCGCTGCCAGCGCCTTTTTTTTACATCAACGTTAGTAGGCTATAATCGATTATGTTCTGTCACTGCATCGATGCAGAATCGCGATGCATCTTAGAATCGAGAAATTTCCACACCCCTAGTGACCAGATGCGTTTTTTGCACTGGCAGTGCCTATTTTCAATACAAATCCCCCCCAAAAACTTCAGCGTTGACAGCGCTCAGTGCCCTCGGTACAAAAATGCCCTCAGTGGGTTTTTTTCTGCTCCGCTCCCAGCGCTTTCAGTTGAAAAGAGTTCAACTATTGGAACAACGCTGCGCTCGTCAATGTCACTTCTCTCTTGTTGGCCAATTAAAATTGAGGAGGGGGCGGGACATACAATATCAACTCTGTCAACAATGGTGGAGGAAAAACTGATGCTGGCTGTCACTGACAACCCAGTGATTTACGATCTGTCAGTGAAAAGTTACCATGACCTATACAAGAAATCAAGAGCGTGGAGGGATGTTGCTATGTCTGTCTCTCCCAACTGCTTTCTTGCATGGTGTATGTCATGCACCCAGACACTTCTTTTCAAAGGTATATCATCACTCATGTCGAGAGCTGCTGCCAGTGCCAGGGCGCAATTTCTTTCCATCGTTTCAAAGTTAACAACTAATTTCTAATCGAAATATGCCGGATCTGCTACTGTTTACGGTCACAACAAAGGAATGCGGAAGCACTAGAAGGAGGCACCAAGTGCTTGAGAATTAACCTCTGAAAATGAGGTTGTGGGCATCTGGTGGACACCGGCCCTGATGGTGAACTTCTTCAGTCGTGGTCGGTGGCTCCTGGCCCTCAGGTGTGGCTGTCAGGCCAGAGCACTGACGGGAACAGAAGAAGCTGCAGGTTGTTCTTCCATTGGACCTGGGTGACATTGTCTACAGAATCACAGATAATGTGTTATTTACTTATTGCATAATGAAATTCTGGTCATATTAAACACTTTTCGCATTTCCACTCCAAAACTGTCTCCCTCCAATGATTAACATTCACAAGGTGAAATCTCACTGTGCAATTCTCTAAGCAATGGAAACACAGGTGTGCTTGGTATGAGTACAGTTATCAGTTCAGACTTCCCCCAGGTGTGTAGCTAGACACAATAATCCACTGAAGTAGGTTATATTAGCTGTTTTGGGACATGCTTAGATATACAGAGTTTTGACTCCAGCTAAATCAAATATCACTGGTCTGCATTGAATAATAGCAGGATAGTTAACCTTCTGTCGAGTTTGTCTCTCGGCACTCTCCTGTTTCCATTGGCAACTGCAAGTCAGTTTCTAATATTGGCTTCACACCTGTACGTACCTTTTAGATGGGGGGGGAAAGGTGCTCAAATCCACTTAACACCTCATGACTTACAGTTGAATTCATACAGGTGAAGAATGACTGAAGATAATATACAGTGTCTCAATAAGAACTTGGTCTGGTGGCCTCCTAATCAATATTTATTGATCTATGATAGATCAATAGATGCATTGACAAAGAAAGCACAGACAGTCTATTGAAGTAAGCCAGTGATTGTCAGAATGGTATCCTGGGGTTCTATGTAGGGCCCTCAGAGTCGGCATGTTCTGAAGGAGCACATGACCAGTGTAGCTAATTCCACAAAGACGTGTTTCTGGGGTTAGCTAGATGGTTGATCACACCATCGATATAAGCTGATATGTTCACTACTTAGGAACAATATTCTCTGAACAGGATATGGTATGAGGCTACAGGTAAACAGTGTGAATCATGAAGCTTTGTAGCTGCAAATGCTAATGCTATGCTAGCTGCAAAGTAACCAATCTGAATTGAAGTACGATAGATGCTTATATGAATGCAAACACCATTCCCAACCCATTGTCCCAACATATTCTGCAACTGTATACAGGCTAGCTTTTCCACTTTATTGCGTTCTGAGATTTCCAATTTCACCTTGACTGTCTTTTCTGATATGTGATAGTCATCACATATTAGAGGCTGCATCTCAGACAATTGGAATAAGCCTCGCTATGCAAGATGTCGAGCATTGAAAGTCTATCTCCAGCAGCGTTATTGAGGGTGGGGAAGAACTAGCATCTGGGACCACCCTGCTGCCACTCTCTTTTGTTCTCTGTTCTCTGATAGAAGTCTTTCAGAAGTTCACCATTTTTAGGGCAGTGTCCACCGGATACGTTTTTTGTGCTGGCAGTGCCTATTTTCAATACAAATCCTATGAAGTTCTGGGGTCTGGGGTCCCTGGACAGGTTGCATATTTGACTATGATAACACTGCTTTTGGGTTCACAGTGGCACACCTGCCCATATGTGCATGCATGTACCTGAACTTGCTGATGCCAATACAAACCTGCTTACAATGCGAAGCATGCATGCAAATATGTGAGCGCATGGCTAACAGAGATGAATGGTGTGGTTTTGTTATTGCATATGGCTAATAGTTGTGTGCAAATATTTGTATGCACAACTAGCCTTGGCAGAGCATGGAAACTGGCATGTCACCCACCTGTATGTGTGTGTGTGTGTGTGTGTGTGTGTGTGTGTGTGTGTGTGTGTGTGTGTGTGTGTGTGTGTGTGTGTGTGTGTGGTGTGTGTGTGTGTGTGTGTGTGTGTGTGTGTGTGTGTGTGTGTGTGTGTGTGTGTGTGTGTGTGTGCGTGTGCATGTGCATGCACAGCACTGAGGAGGACCACCATTTCAAAGCGCCAGAGGCGACGCTGCCAACTGTTTCAGGCCTGGGGGGCACATGTAGACACCTGGGGGATACAATGGTGGGATGTCTACCCAGCAGCCTTTGCCACTTACCAAAAAAAAGAAAAGAAACAGACCAGCGGCTTTCATCTCATGGGCTTTAAAATGGGAGTTTCACAGCTTGGCTGTCATTGGCAGAGGCACAGCGATGGGTACTCATCACCACTTGCAGAACAGTAGAGGGAACAATATGGCCGCCGTGCTGCGACGCAAACTGGCAAAAACAAATGAAGACATTAGGTTTAAACTGCGATGTCTCTCAGTCTGTCTGTCTTGTCTGTGGTGTTGCCACCATTTTGAAAGGAGCAAACTTTTAGGAATGTGGTGAATCCGTGTTTGGAGAGTGAGGGCAGGATTTCCAAGCATTTCGGATCTTGCTTTGTCAAATCTCTCTCTTCTCACTCTGGGGACTGTTAGCTGCCGTACACAGCTCATAGGAAGTAGGAAGCGGAAATTCCATGACTGTAGACTGGACAAACAACATAATGCATGACCTTCTCTCAGCCTAATGCATCTATCTGTGATGCTAGTCCAAATATACCCCAACTGAAGCGACTGTTATGCTACAGTCACACTGAATCCTTAACTTTGTCTCACAACAAATGGAAGTTTGTTCATTTCCAATAGAAAATTTCCAATTTTCCTACTTCTACTCCTTCAGCTCAATCAGCTAATCGGATGTTGTTTTAAACCGGACTTTTCCATATTTAACAAGAAAATGTCAGCTTTTATTGTAATATATGTCCCTCTGATATTCCTGTGGGTCTAATCCACTACTCCACACAGCAGGTTGTGGGCCTTTCCACTAGGCAGCGTTTCTTCTGTTCTGATGTTGATGACTTGTGACATATACTTGATGAATACTTTTTGATATTTTATGGTGTTGTTTTTCTTTTCTTTTATCTATGTATTTTTTTTAATCTATGTATGTCTGCAACCCTGTTAATTGTGCTGCTGTCTGTCTTGGCCAGAACACTGTTCTGGTCAAATAAAGCTTAACTTAAAAAAATTTAAAAATCATGGGAATTATCTCCACTAATGTATTATATTACAATTATCTTCAACGCAAAGCAAAACCGAGGAATATAAATACTTTGTTGAATTAACTGGAGATTTTCTCTCTCTCTCTCTCTCTCTCTCTCTCTCTCTCTCTCTCTCTCTCTCTCTCTCTCTCTCTCTCTCTCTCTCCTTATCTCTCTTTGTCTTTCTCTCTCTCTCTCTCTCTCTCTTTCTCTCCTAGATCTTAGTGACAGAGACGGTGCTCTTCTTGGTCCAGTACACGTCCAAAGAGTTTGACCGCTCAGAGAAGTCTGTTGCCATGGGAGACTGCTGTTACCTCAACCCCTTGGTCCGTCGGACCTTCCGCTTCCTCGGTAACGTTCATCAGTCGTTCGCCACACCGCATCACCCCCAACCATGTTACGTCTGCACATGTTGCATGATGTATGCACCATCTCAGAGAAATGCACTGATTTTATATGAAACCACCAATTTACAAGAATAATCCTGCAGCAGCACATGCAATTGCACAGATAAGACACGTGTATATACTGTACATGTACACAAGCAGGCATATATTATGCATTTTCCCGTTTAAATGGTTCACATGCACGCACGCACACACAAGCACACACAAACAAACACACTCTCCTACTTCTACTACTCCTAACCATAGCGAAGATGCTCGTTACACTTAAGTCAGTGGATGAGATAAGACCGTGAGAAGAGGATTATTAACCTATATCCCTGAGGGGGGGAGAAGAATCCACTCCATGTCCGCTGTTGGCCTGGCATTAACACCGCTAACACTCCTCATGCCCCTCGTAAAGGCCGGGGGGGGGGGGGGGGGGGGGGGTTGGGGGTAGGGCTGTTCCTTGTGATTGCTCCCCTCATCCCCCCGGCGAGTGCATTTGAATGGGCTTTATGATGTATAAGCGCTGCACTATCGTTCATCATAACAGCCCACCTGTGTTAATTGGTGCCATGAACCAGTGTTGGAGCTTTTTGTCTGCGTTGTTTTGCCTCGTGTTCAGTGCATTTGCTTTGTCTTCATTCATGTCGAGCAAGGCAAGAAGACGTAGATAGTATGGGGCAACATACTATCTAGGTAGCTCTACACCCCACTTTACATGCACACATGCAAGTACATACACACTAACACACCGGCACACACATACGCATGCACACACACGTTCGCACATATGCACACTAAAATACTACAAAGGTGAAAAATCCAGATGTAGTTATTAATTAGCTCAACCCACATGTGCGACTAATGAGCCACCCTGGAACATGTATGTAACTGCATGTAACTACAGCTGATCTTTTCTCTACAATAGAAAGTGGCCATTACTGACCTCACAAATTCATCTCAATACAGTACAGTTCGTAAAATTGATGAAGGCGGTTTTTGAATCAGAGTAATTGTGACCCCGTTCACACTTGGTATTAACATGTGATCTGGGTGATCCAATCACAAGTGGACAGCTCCAAGTAAGCTACACACATGGTATTAGAATGCATCTCAAATGTGTCCATAGTAACCACTTGTGTTTGGATCTGAAGCCTAGATGTCCTCTATGCAAATGAACTAGGGCTGTCAAATGATAAAAAAAAAAAAAGATCTGATGAATGACATGTTTGGCAATGAATTTATTGTGTTTTAATCGCCTCCAATAACCTGTTCACTACCACCAAAATTCATCTGCAGTCCATCGCAATCCATTTAGCGATTGAGTTGGTTAATCCGTCATAAGTAGATTTATAATCCTTTTACATCAGACACACAATGAATAAACATCACAACTGAGAGAAACACAAAACACAAAAAAAAACACAAAACCGAGAGAAACTCACAAAATCATGTCAAATGTTCATTTAATTCAGTTACGAGAAGCATAATATGCAGCATTTCCCAATAATAATCACCCCGGTACAAAACAATCTGATGCTTATGTATTTTGAGCATTCGATTATAATGGAGTTTGACTTTTTATCCAAGTGTGAAATAGTGTAGTGAATGGTAGTTCACGAATGAAGGGGATTATGATAAGTGGGTGTGTCTTGGTGTGCGTTCTTTGAAACATCCATGTTCTTGGGACGGCAAAGTTGTTTCCCTGTTTGTATTGTAGATCTCTCTTTTGGGGAAAGTCGGTATGGTGATACAACTACATACCGCCATGTTATCAAAAACTATATTCATATACCGCAATGCAAGTAGGCTTGTAGCGCCGACTGTTATCGAGATTAATGATCAAAAACATAGAATAGACAGCAATAATTATAGGTCTATGAATGAAGTTTACCACTATGAATGCAAAGAGAACTGTTGAGAAACGTAAATAGGTGATGTACCACTGCCATGGTCAATTTTTCCATAATTCATTAATCGATTATTTTAGTTATTTTTCAACAAACCGGATGGTAATATTTTCTCTAAAATAAGACGAACACAAACACAGCATAACATATTTTGTTTAGATGTTTTACTAAAATAGTCGGACTTGGACCAATGTCTGAAAGCACCAGCACCAAAGACTCTTTAAGACTCTTTTTCGCTCCCGCTTGCCGAACCTGGAGCATCTGAACGATCTCTTGCCATCCATTACTATCATCAGGAGTTCAGTACGGTCATCATTAACAGCTGTCTACATCCCACCACAAGTGGCCACCGTCATAGCACTATCGGCAACTAATCGTCATAGCACTACTATACATATGTGCTATGTCGCTGTGGTGGTGGCAGGGGACTGTAATAGGGCTAATCTAAAGAAAGTCATGCCAAAACTTCCATCAGGACATACGTGTGCAACCAGGGGCGAAAGAAGTTTGGACCACTGCTATACCAGTGTTTTCCCGCCACACCAAATCTTTGCCGCCACACCAAAAAATTAAAAACAGAATCCTACCAAACAATGATCTAATGCAGCGCCTTGGGGACCCGACATTGCCTCCGTGGAGGCATTACGGAATTCAGTGGTTAATGACACGAATAGGCTACGTTACATTGCATTGTAATTTTGCAGTTATTCATAGGCTAAAGCTCTAACCTAAACAAGGTATGTTCCGAGGAAAAGGTAGAGGAGGTAAGTGAGGTAAGGGCTGAAACGATTCTTTGAATAACTCGAGTAACTCGATGACTAAAAATCCTCTCATCGAAGCTTCATTTAATTCCATTTAACTACCAGTATACAGCCAGCTGTGTTTAATCCATATAACTACTGGTATACCATTTACATTTACATTTAGGGCATTTGGCAGACGCTTTTATCCAAAGCGACTTACAAAGAGTACATTTGTTGAAGGACTTACATGCACACATGCAAGTACCATACAGCACTAAACACACCGGCACACACATACGCATGCACACACACGCTCGCACATATGCACACTAAAATACTACAAAGGTGAAAAATCCAGATGTAGTTATTAATTAGCTCAACCCACATGTGCGACTAATGAGCCACCCTGGAACATGTATGTAACTGCATGTAACTACAGCTGATCTTTTCTCTACAATAGAAAGTGGCCATTACTGACCTCACAAATTCATCTCAATACAGTACAGTTCGTAAAATTGATGAAGGCGGTTTTTGAATCAGAGTAATTGTGACCCCGTTCACACTTGGTATTAACATGTGATCTGGGTGATCCAATCACAAGTGGACAGCTCCAAGTAAGCTACACACATGGTATTAGAATGCATCTCAAATGTGTCCATAGTAACCACTTGTGTTTGGATCTGAAGCCTAGATGTCCTCTATGCAAATGAACTAGGGCTGTCAAATGATAAAAAAAAAAAAAGATCTGATGAATGACATGTTTGGCAATGAATTTATTGTGTTTTAATCGCCTCCAATAACCTGTTCACTACCACCAAAATTCATCTGCAGTCCATCGCAATCCATTTAGCGATTGAGTTGGTTAATCCGTCATAAGTAGATTTATAATCCTTTTACATCAGACACACAATGAATAAACATCACAACTGAGAGAAACACAAAACACAAAAAAAAACACAAAACCGAGAGAAACTCACAAAATCATGTCAAATGTTCATTTAATTCAGTTACGAGAAGCATAATATGCAGCATTTCCCAATAATAATCACCCCGGTACAAACAATCTGATGCTTATGTATTTTGAGCATTCGATTATAATGGAGTTTGACTTTTTATCCAAGTGTGAAATAGTGTAGTGAATGGTAGTTCACGAATGAAGGGGATTATGATAAGTGGGTGTGTCTTGGTGTGCGTTCTTTGAAACATCCATGTTCTTGGGACGGCAAAGTTGTTTCCCTGTTTGTATTGTAGATCTCTCTTTTGGGGAAAGTCGGTATGGTGATACAACTACATACCGCCATGTTATCAAAAACTATATTCATATACCGCAATGCAAGTAGGCTTGTAGCGCCGACTGTTATCGAGATTAATGATGAAAACATATAACAGACAGCAATAATTATAGGTCTATGAATGAAGTTTACCACTATGAATGCAAAGAGAACTGTTGAGAAACGTAAATAGGTGATGTACCACTGCCATGGTCAATTTTTCCATAATTCATTAATCGATTATTTTAGTTATTTTTCAACAAACCGGATGGTATATTTTCTCTAAAATAAAGACGAACACAAACACAGCATAACATATTTTGTTTAGATGTTTTACTAAAATAGTCGGACTTGGACCAATGTCTGAAAGCACCAGCACCAAGACTCTTAAGACTCTTTTTCGCTCCTGCTTGCCGAACCTGGAGCATCTGACGATCTCTTGCCATCCATTACTATCACCAGGAGTTCAGTACGGTCATCATTACAGCTGTCTACATCCCACCACAAGTGGCCACCGTCATAGCACTATCGGCACTATCGGTCATAGCACTACTATACATGATGTGCTATGTCGGCACCAGACCCAACATCCTGCGGCTGTGGTGGTGGCAGGGGACTGTAAATAGGGCTAATCTAAAGAAAGTCATGCCGAACTTCCATCAGGACATTACGTGTGCAACCAGGGGCGAAAGAAGTTTGGACCACTGCTATACCAGTGTTTCCCGCCACACCAAAATCTTTGCCGCCACACCAAAAAAATTAAAAACACAATCCAACCAAACAATGATCTAATGCAGCGCCTTGGGGACCCGACATTGCCCCCGTGCAGGCATTACGGAATTCAGTGGTTAATGACACGAATAGGCTACGTTACATTGCATTGTAATTTTGCAGTTATTCATAGGCTAAAGCTCTAACCTAACAAGGTATGTTCCGAGGAAAAGGTAGAGGAGGTAAGTGAGGTAAGGGCTGAAACGATTCTTTGAATAACTCGAGTAACTCGATGACTAAAAATCCTCTCATCGAAGCTTCATTCAATTAATTTCACTACCAGTATACAGCCAGCTGTGTTTAATCCATATAACTACTGGTATACATTTACATTTACATTTAGGGCATTTGGCAGACGCTTTTATCCAAAGCGACTTACAAAGAGTACATTTGTTGAAGGAGAGGCAGCAATATATCACTGTGGTACCTGAAGATAAGAATAGAGCTGTTTTCAAGCATTCATATTTACGAGACGAATAGAACGAGTTTCATAATTGCCAAGTTGCCTGCATAAGTAGCTGGGCAGGCGTGTGATTCTAAGCATGATACAACATCTGAGAACGAACAACAATGCTAAGTGCCATTAATAAGTGTTAAGACATATAAACACGCAGGTTAGTGCTAGGGGGGGGTTATGTAGAGTCCAGGTGAACTCTGAACAGGTGGGTCTTGAGTCTCTTGCGGAAGCTGGCGAGCGACTCGGCTGTCCTGACATGAGCCGGGAGCTCATTCCACCACTGCGGAGCCAGAACCGTGAAGAGTTGGGACTTGGAAGAGCGATGTTTGGCTGTTTTTAGTGAAGGCGGTACCAGTCGTTTGGCAGAAGTTGCCGAGCGGAGTGCTCGGGCTGGGGCGTAGGGTCGGACTAATGTTTGGAGGTAGGTAGGGGCGGTTCCGTTCACAGCCATGAAAGTCAGTACAACTCTGTTCTATGAGCCCGCAGAGTTTCGGACAGCCAGGGAGGTGGAGGAGAGGCTCGTGCTGGTCTGGAGATAAGTGGACAGAGTGAGTCGAAGGATGAGGAGAGAGAAGAAGTCAGAGTGGAGGACTCTTCCTCTACTGACAAGAGGGAGAATTGTTGGGGGGGAGGTAGTGAGGAGAGGACAGTTGCAGAGAGAGTAGAGGGAGAGAGAGTTTTCAGGTTCCTACAGGAGGTGACGATGTGAGGCGTAGTAGGTAGTGAGGTCGGAGATTTTAGGGGGAGGGAGAAAGCAACAAAATGGTGATCAGACACAGGGAGGGGGGTAACAGAGAGAGTATACAGCCAGCTGTGTTTAATCCATATAACTACTGGTATACAACCAGCTGTGTTTAATCCATATAACTACCGGTATACAGCCAGCACGCTGTTTCATGGATGATTAAAGCCCTGTGCACACATGGCACCTGTTTCTGCCCGTGTCTTTTTTCCAATTGTTCCCAATGAGAAGAGAGCCTATGCACTGCTCCGAGTTGAAAACATTGGAACTTTTCATAAATGCACTGATGTCCTCACCAGTGAATTTCTGTCGTGTCGAGGGGAGAGGGGGGGTATATTTTTTATAAGAACCGATGTATGTGCGGTCTAATTCCCCACTCATGGATCTATAATAAGTTATCGTTACGATGTTAAGCTAGGAGCTAGCTTAGCCAGCTATGTCATATTAAACAAAGCAGCGGAGATGCACCGTGTCACCCAGTACTGTAGAGCTCTCGAGGTATACGAGCCGAGCGAGAATCTAGCACACCAACCTCACCGCGCGGGGTACTATTGTATAATACCGCTCCTATATCTTCAAATCTCTCGAGGCAGGAAGGATGGTGCGAAACATAAGACCATCACGTACTGTTAATATCTCTCATCAGCGGGTTGACAATGACTACCTATCAAGAGAGTTGTGATTCTTCCTGCTACAACCCAATCCAGTGCAACAGATATTATATGTGTCTTCCACCTTTGAAAATGACGTTCGTCTCGGTTCTCATATGAACCAAGAAACAACAACTAGACAAGACAACACATACAATTACACCCATTCTTTGTGTTTCAGAGCTATAAGAAGTCACTTGTGCGATTGGTCCCAGTTTCTTGCTTCAAGTTGGTATCCCACCTAAAGCCTTTCTTTCTTCATGATGCCTCCTACAGAGACGGGATTTTCTGCTGTGCTCGCAGCCATGCCTAATGTAGTATATATCTATAACAACCGACGCATGATGAAGCCATTTTACCAACCATTACAGGTCCGAGAGTCTAATAATGTCAAGAGTGTTCTCGACGTATGCGACTGACGAAGGAATAATCGTAGATACAACCCTACAGTGCCTGGTGCGTCCTCTATCCACTTACCCTAGCTTGACTTTCTGCCATGAGCTCTACACGATCGACACAACATATCTCCGCGACGACAACAAGTCATCTTAAAGAAACACGAGATACTTGACCCCTAGGTATAATCACAGAGCCTTCTCTTCTTCTTAAAATAACTATATACCACAAAGAGACGCGGCAAACTTTAAATCACGCAAAAGATAAATGCGTTAGTATATGTTGAGATCCCTGTTATGGCTCTGAGTCTTTCAATACAGATCCCCATAGTTACCTCGTCTACGACAAGACTGCGCTGACAAAGCTTGATGTGTCAGGTTGGCGGATGGTCTAAGAGCTCCACCAGCCTCGCGTGCGCCCGGATTGACGACGCTCCACCCCCATTCCTCCCTCCATTACATAGACGGGTGTGTTACGACCTTTGAGGGGTCTGGAGGTTAGGAAGTCCAGGATCCAGGCGCACAGGGGGTGTTCAGACCCAGCTCAATCAGCTTGCCAGCCAGTCTGCTGGGAACTATGGTGTTGAAAGCAGAGCTAATGTCAACAAACAACATTCTCACATAGCCCCCCATCCAACTGACAAGATGAGAGTGGGAGCTGTGTATTACCTGGGAGACAGTCTGTTGATCTGTTTGGCCGATAGGCAAACTGCAGCAAGTCAATGGAGGGAGGTAAGAAGGCACAGATGTAGTCCTTCGTCAGCCTCTCAGCGACCGAGGTGAGGGCCACCGGTCGGTCATTCAGGCATGCTGGAGAGGCCTGGGACAGACAGTGGCCTCACCTGGCCCAGTTAGGATGCGGACATACAGCGAAGTAGGAGTACGCGTGAGGGGTGAGGGAGAGTCCACAGGATTGATTCTATACGTTGACCATGAAACCAAAATAGACATCAAGAAAGGGACCCAAGAATCTTAGCACATCTAGGGAGAACGAATAGTGAGTACACAACTTTGTGAAATCAGACTGTACCCATGATTCATGCGTGTATATATCATTCCTTACCCTGGAACGCGTTTTTTGGCGTGTTGTTTGAGAGTGTTTGTCTTTGTCTATGCATAAATAGCTGATAGTGATATTAGTGCTGAAAAAGAGGCATTTCAGTGCCAATATTGTACACCATTTTTAAACAGTTTTTCTTAAATACATTTGCTTTGCCCGTGTGAGTTATTTGTCGAGATCTCTTGTACCTCTACAACCAAAATTTGTAGACGATCAGTTTGCAATATTTACGTTTAAATAGAAGTAGACTTTTACCAAACTATTCATTAAAACCACAGAGCAAAACGAGAAATAGAGAGACACATCTATCCCTCTCCGGCAAAAGAATACAACAGGTGTGTGTGCAAATGTTAGTAGCGTGTTCTCCTCCAACTCCTGCTGTCGATGTAGTCTTCTTTTACCTTAGTACACGAGTGCCCGTGTGGAAGATAGAGTTGTTGTGTACCTAACCTCGGCTCAATGATTAATGAGAGCTCACCCCAAGTATCAGTTGGGTACACTATCTCTCAATAATTATGCTTTTCTCCTTGTCGCGTCTCTCCCTCTCTGCTCTTACGGTCGAGCCTTGTTACCATTTTCACTCCGGTAAGAACGATGCCATAACATAGTTGGTTCTGAGATGGACAACTGCGCGTAGGGAAGATCCCTCATGCCGCGCGCACATTACCTATTCCTTGGGTTCTTTAAGTTCTCTCAAAAAAGCACTACTACGCTCCGCCTCACTTCCTGTGTGCAGCACCGTCACTGTCCAAAGCACTGCTGCACGTGGCCCCTCCCCCTTCCCCTCTCACTGTGGGTGTTGGCGAGACGCACCCCTGGGCCCCCTTCCCCCCCCCCGCTCTGGGGGGTGTGTCCAGTGGCTGCCGGGGGTCCGGTCTGAGGACGGAATTCTTCAAGGGTCACAGCTGAAGCCACGACTCTCAAAAAAACAGAAAAACAAAAAAACAAACAATAAAAATTCCAAGAAAACAGCTCCTCAAAAAGTCCTCGTCGCTCGCAAAATCACAGACTTAATACACATACACACACATACACCCACTCTCTCTCTCTCGCTCTCTCACACACACACACACACACACAGACATACCAGTAGTTATATGGATTAAACACAGCTGGCTGTATACTCTCTCTGTTACCCCCCTCCCTGTGTCTGATCACCTTTTGTTGCTTTCTCCCTCGCCCCTCAGCAATCTCCCATTGCGCTGTGCCTCAACGCTACTAGTGCGCGTGCGAGAGAGTCGGTACACCGCGCCTTAGGACCTGGAGAAGACTTGTCGGTCTCATCCGTGGGTACTAAGGCGTCTCTCTCCTTGTAGCAGAACATATGTACCCCAAGCTTGCTCCACCCTCGGTACTGAGGCCTCGGGCGCGGCCTCCAGTTCAGACACATGTGTCATCAACCTGACCTTGTCGAGCAAAGAGGATAGAGACTAGGTCGGTCCTCCAACTCTGTGAGCGTCGTCTCTGCTCTGCCTGCATCCCCTTGCGAGGGAGGTGGTCAGGGAAACGAGAGCAAAGACTGGTCGTAGCGCGCTGGGGCTGGAGGAGGAGAGATGGCGGGTGGGTGGGACGGGTCTGGCTCCACTGGCGCTCCAAAAGCCCCCCCCTAACACACACATTCTCTTGGTATATGCGTGTGTGTGTGTGTGTGGGTGTGTGGGTGTGTGTTTGTGTGTGTGTCGTAGTAGTAGTAGTAGTAGTAGTAGTAGTAGTAGTAGTATTAGTAGTAGTAGTGGTGGTGTGTCAGTCGATGCATGTGGGGGTGGAGCCTCCGTCAGAAGTGTGCCTTTGTGCAAAGGGGTGGGGGCGAGGAGGGTGTGGAGGAGGAGAGTCGGGAGTCAGGGTGGGTTGCACAGCCGCGTCGCCCTCGGGTGCCGGGGGTCAGGGGTCAGACCAGGTTGTACTCCTTCAGGTTGAGCTGCAGGATGGTGTCCTTGACGGCGGCGAACACAAAGCGGATGTTCTCGGTGTCCGTGGCGCAGGTGAAGTGGGAGTAGATGATCTTGTCGCTGTCGGGGTTCAGGTCCACGAACATCTTCAGGATGAACTCCCGGGCCGCCTGCGCGTCCCGCTGGGGGCCTGTGGAGGGGGGGCGGCGGTGGCGAGCGACACGTCAGCGTGCAAAAACAACATGGACGCGAGAACGGACACAAAACACGTGTGGCCGATTTCATTGGAAGTTATCGTCATTATTATTACTACCAGTTAGGAATGTTTTCATTCAAAACCTACCTAAATTCTCCCATGTAACCCCCCTCTTCCGCAACCTCCACTGGCTCCCGGTAATCGCTCGCATTCGATTCAAGACACTGGTACTGACTTTCATGGCTGTCAACGGAACCGCCCCTACCTACCTCCAAACATTAGTCCGACCCTACGCCCCAGCCCGAGCACTCCGCTCGGCAACTTCTGCCAAACGACTGGTACCGCCTTCACTAAAAACAGCCAAACATCGCTCTTCCAAGTCCCAACTCTTCACGGTTCTGGCTCCGCAGTGGTGGAATGAGCTCCCGGCTCATGTCAGGACAGCCGAGTCGCTCGCCAGCTTCCGCAAGAGACTCAAGACCCACCTGTTCAGAGTTCACCTGGACTCTACATAACCCCCCTCCTTAACAAGAGACTCAAGACCCACCTGTTCAGAGTTCACCTGGACTCTACATAACCCCCCTCCTTAACAAGAGACTCAAGACCCACCTGTTCAGAGTTCACCTGGACTCTACATAACCCCCCCTCCTTAACAAGAGACTCAAGACCCACCTGTTCAGAGTTCACCTGGACTCTACATAACCCCCCCCCAGCACTAACCTGCGTGTTTATATGTCTTAACACTTATTAATGGCACTTAACATTGTTGTTCGTTCTCAGATGTTGTATCATGCTTAGAATTGCACGCCTGCCCAGCTACTTATGCAGGCAACTTGGCAATTATGAAACTCGTTCTATTCGTCTCGTAAATATGAATGCTGGAAAACAGCTCTATTCTTATCTTCAGGTACCACAGTGATATATTGCTGCCTCTCCTTCAAACAAATGAGACTGGATGGCCCTGCTTAGCCGGCTGCCACCGCGACCCGGCCCCGGATAAGCGGACGCAAATGGATGGATGGATGGATGGCACTGATGTCGTCACCAGTGAATTTCTGTCGTGTCGAGGGGAGAGGGGGGGTATATTTTTTATAAGAACCGATGTATGTGCGGTCTAATTCCCCACTCATGGATCTATAATAAGTTATCGTTACGATGTTAAGCTAGGCGACTAAACAAAGCACGGAGATGCACACCACGTCACCCAAGTACTGTAGAGCTCTCATCAGCGGGTTGGACACCACATCACCCCGGTACTGTAGAGCTCTCATCAGCGGGTTGGACACCACATCACCCCGGTACTGTAGAGCTCTCATCAGCGGGTTGCAATGTTTCAGTGTCTGAGTACAACCCATCCAGTGCACAGATATTATATGGCACTGAAATGCTCTTTTTCGCTTCATAGCAACGCTAGCAGACACCATCATCCCCACGGTTAAGGTGAGATCCTGTCATGGTCCCAGTCTGCTTCAAGTGGTCCACTATTGTCTCTGTGCCCAAGACTGCCTCTCCAGCATGCCTGAATGGCTACCGACCGGTGGCCCTCACCTCGGTCGTCATGAAATGTTCTGAGAGGCTGACGAAGGACTACATCTGTGCCTTCTTACCTCCCTCCATTGACTTGCTGCAGTTTGCCTATCGGCCAAACAGATCAACAGACTGTCTCCCAGGTAATACACAGCTCCCACTCTCATCTTGTCAGTCGGATGGGGGGCTATGTGAGAATGTTGTTTGTTGACATTAGCTCTGCTTTCAACACCATAGTTCCCAGCAGACTGGCTGACAAGCTGATTGAGCTGGGATTAAACTCCACCCCCGTGCGCCTGGATCCTGGACGTGCTAACCGCCAGGCCCCAGGTCATTAGGGTGGGCAGTCACACCTCCAGACCCCTCACCCTGAACATAAGATCCCCCCAGGCTTGTGTAATCAACCCCCAACTGAACTCCTTCTACACACTGTGTGGCCAGGTCCAACTCCAACACCACTGTCAACGATGAGAAAGCCTACCTAGAGGACGTTGCTAACCTGTCACTCTGGTGCCAAGACAAGAGCCTCATGCTGAATGTCTCCAAAACTAAGCAGGTGATTGTGGTCTTTAGGACGACACAACAACAATCAGAGGACTTACACACCACTGTGGATTACTGGGACTGCTGTGGGGAGGGTGAGCAGCTTCAGGTACCTGGGAGACCAGGTAAATGAAGATTACCTGGACTCACAGAGGATCTGACTTGGACTACACACATTAATACTCTGGTGAGGAAGGCGAAGCAGCGCCTCTACCACCTCAGGCAGCTGAGGAAGTTTCAAGTCTCCCAGGGGATCCTTCAGACCTTCTACGCTGGTGCGGTGGAGAGCATCCTAACAGGGAGCATCACTGCCTGGTTCGGCAACAGCTTCTCTCAGGACAGGAGGGCTCTGCAGAGGGTAGTTTGTTTGGCTGCACTACAATCCCCACCCTGCAGGACCTGTACTTGAGGAGGTATCGAACCAGAGCCTGCAGGATCATGAAGGATCCTCACCACCCCATCACCAAACTGTTCCAACTGCTGCAGTCAGGCAAGTGCCTCCCTGCTAGAACAGAGTTTCTCACAAATGCACACATGCTTATGACTTATGACATACTGTATATACATGCAGACATACATCCTTCTTTATTTATCCCGAAGGAAATTCTTGTGCCAGGTTACATTTTATACTGCCTTTTATATATTTTAAATGTTTTATATTTCTCATTCCTGCTATTGTTTGCTGTAAATATTGTAAATATTGTAAATATTGTGATTCTGATCTGTCCAATTCAAATTATCTTTAGTGTTCTTTTGCACATTAATCGCCTATTACTTCAATTTAATTCAGTAAATTATTAAGGTAAAACCTTACCTCAGAAGACTATAGTAGGTATTGGATATGACAATTTACTGTTCTTCATTGACATTATCTAAACCTGATAGAAAGGTGTTATCTCTGAGCTGCTATGTTGCAGGGTTTCTCCAGGTTAGGCTCACAGCACGAGTCACCACAGCTTGGTATCTGAAACCCAAAATGCTGGCTTTCCTTGAATTCTGACTTATCAACATATCTGGTTAACCTGAAATCCAGCTTCTTGAAACAGGGAGTACCTGTAACACAAACATATCCAGCCTACATAGGCCCTCTACTTATTTGAGTGTAAGAGTTATTGCCTGTGTTACCAAAATGTGTTTCTGCATGCATCATTACATGCATCAATACATAGTGTGTGCGTGCATGCACAAATGTGGCAGTCGACAACATTCACATTAATCAATATGAGCAGGTAAACCAGTATTGTATTGTATCCATATTCTTAAAGTACAAAGTGAAAAGTTGAAAAGTTACATAGTATATGATTTAACATGGACATGTTCAGTAAACTTTAAAATCACATTGTTGTTCTTTCCATAATAATAATAATGTTGTAGCTGGCATTTTTGCCACAATGCCACGTTTGTGGCTTAGTTGGGGCCCTTGACAGGGGAGGAGAGATGGAAGTTGTGGTGATGTGGAGTTTGTTTTTAATATTCAACAAAGGATCGCCCATTGGCTTAATATGGAAATAATAATAATAAAGTTGTTTTCATTCCGCGTTGGTCTGGTCCTGGCACTCCGTCCGTCCCCAGCCTCCTACTGTGGGGAGAGTAAACAGGTGTGAATATAAACACATCAGTCTAATCACGCTCTTCTCCTACAGCTGCGTCAATCTCAGCCATTTTGCCGCTCCGCTCCCCTTGTTTCACCTGCCAACACTAAACCACGCCAATATCATATCCTTAGGATCCAGCCTTAGCAACCAACATGATTTAATGTGGGGGGATTGTGTGTGATGGACACCTCTAGTCTGCAAACATGTTTATTCACACATGGATGCTTATATCAGAATAGTATAGGGGTGTGTGTGTGTGTGTGTGTGTGTGCGTTTATCCATGCTTGTGTGTTTGCTTGAGTGAGACACACACACACACACACACACAAACTCCCCTATACTGCTCTGTTATAAATGGACATCCACATATGGATAAACATGTTTGCAGACGAGAGGTTGCGTCTGCAGCTGGCGGCCACCTCACCGCCATGCTAACGCTGCTCCGCATCATGACTCACAATGCCGCATTCGCTGGAACGCATTAAAATTAGCACATGGCCCAGGGGTCACGCTTCCCCGCTCAGCCCACTCTTCCTCTGTGTAGCTCTTCTTCATGCTTTATTCTTTAACTTCCTGCCTTTTAACCCCCAACACTATCGCCTCGTTTCCCTGCCGCAACGTTGAGCCCTGACATTTGGAGTCTTGCTTATTCTACCGTAGCACCAGCTGTCAGTGATGTACGGGGCGAGTCACAATGTACATAAATGCTTTAGCGGGATAAAAGGCATTGGGAGAGGGGGAGAGGGTTGGGGGAGAGGAGCGAGAGGGGTGAAGAGAGAGAGGAGAGAGAGAGGGTGAGAGTGGGGGAGAGAGATAGAGGGAGAGGGGGGAGAGAGAGTACCCCACTGTTAATTCACCAAAGTTGAATGTATTCTAGCACTCTACACATCTCTTAAGGTGTGCACTTTGGAATAATACATATTTAATGTTTTGTACACCAACATTTCTAACTTTGACAAGATAATTTGTTATTAATATTAATTATTAAGAAAACTTCACCCTGCAGATTAATGTCAACTACTCTCTTGTATATAATATACTCTTTGTGAGTTGTGTGCTATTGTGCTGAAGCTGTATTGCTATAATTGGTACTGTGTACTTGGACTCACAGCACCACTTAACATTAACAACATAACTTAACACTTAACATTGAGTGTGATGCAGTAGACACAACCAGAGCTAGTTATTATTCATGCAGCGTTTGTATGAAACATGTGCATTGGTGCACAGAACAAGCCTCAACCTTCAACCTCTCAAGACTGAATCTATAAAACATTTAGACATTTCAGTGTTTCGGCTGGTAACATTTTGGTGTGGCGGCCCACCACACCAAAACATTGCCGCCACGCCTAATAAAAAAACAATCCAACCAATCGATTATCTCATGCAACACCTTGGGGACTCCACCCCATGCAGATATTACGGAATTCAGTAAACAAACATAACCAGTGCCGGTGAAAATCATTTGATATAGAGGTGACTTTGAATCTTCAATAAAAAGACATGAAGTCGACATCTTTAATAGTTTAATTGTCCTGTCAGGAAAATTGTGTTTGCAACAGCAGGAGGATCCCCCATCCATCCTCCATTGGGAGGATGCATGGGGGTGCCGAATGAGTGACACTACAGCATTTCTTGACTTCTTGGAGGAAAAGCCTTACTTTCTTTTATAAGTAAAGCAGCACATTCTGTGTCGTTAGTCTAGTTAGTTTGCACAATGTCAGGAAAAAAAACGTCAAAAGTTTGTCAGCATTTCGAAACCATTAAACACTGTCCCAAAAAAGTCAAACGCTAACTGCGTCAACAGCAGCTGTCATATTGTACCACTCACAGCTGGTGACAATGATTCTCTTCGTCGATACTCGTGCATTGGTTCAATACACGGAAACGCATCATACACATGTATTTAAAATCCAGTCAATCGCTTTTACATTCTATGTATTGATGTTGGTTTTGTCATCATCCTATGTGAATACCGTGTGTAATCCCCCGGTCACTGTTTGATTTCATAAATGTATTTTAATTATGGTATATTATTACGGTAATATATTCCACTATATTTTCTGTCAAATTGAATGCAAATGCTGAGATGCATATTGTCATCATATTATGAAATGTTAATTTGTAGTCGGGGCGGTCGGTCATTTAGCGGACACAGTGCACCTTCCCTAGAGACAGCTGTGGGAACTTCTGCTCAATTGATTATTTTCAAGCATTTAAACAACGCAAAAGTTACAAAAATGAGGCATAATTGAGCCACATGGATAAAAAAAAATATAGGATGATTGGACGATCAGTCGACAATTGGTCTTGCATGACAAATCGGGTCATTCGACCATTCAAAACATAGCCTACTATGGATACGTCTTCTGATTATTTGAGTGTAACAGCTATTGCTAGGCCTGTGTGACAAAAATGTATACCAAAATGTGTTTCTGCATGCATCAATATGTCTGTGTGTGTGGGAATGACATGGATTTGCGTCAGACCAAACCAGTCTGGCTTGAGATCAAAGAGCAGCTCTTGGAAAGACATGTTAATTATTTGGAATTATTCATGTTCACACTTGGTTTTTTCATAAACATTGGCTGATGTAAAGAAACCTAGACTATCACATATTTGTGTATATAGGAGAGTCGGTTCAAAAAGCAACACATCCTCCAAATGCCGGCATATCCAATCGGTGATTGGATATGCCGATCACGGTGATTGGATAAGTATATAAGGAAACAACCCACCTGGATAAAACACATACATTGTCAACATGTTATCATGATCAACATGAGTTTACCTGTTAGCATGATCAACATGAGTTTACCTGTTAGCATGATCAACATGAGTTTACCTGTTAGCATGATCAACATGAGTTTACCTGTTAGCATGATCAACATGAGTTTACCTGTTAGCATGATCAACGCTAATGTTGTTATCATGATCAGCATGAGTTTACCTGTTAGCATGATCAACGTGATATTAACTAATGTTGTTAACATGATCAACATGAGATTAGCAGGCTGCACGATCACAGCACGTCGAGGCCAAGTTCTGTTTTTCTGGAGGTGGTAGTGAAATTGCGGAAGTGAGAATCATGTCACCCTACTTGTGAGGGCGACATCATCGCTCGGCAGCATGAGACTAGCTGTCACACCGCTGAGTGTTGAACCCAAAGAGCGCTGGTGTGGAAGTGCTGGGCCACACCCACACTTGTCATGGTGTCACCGTATCTTGCCACAACGCTACGAAGGACAGACTAATTGAGGGAAACTAAGTCAGAAACTCAGCGGTGCAGTCAGGATGGAGTGACTTGGGCTGTTCAATAATCTAAATAAATTGACACGAACTGAAGAAATTAATTGATTTAAACATGCAATAGCCTCAGCAAATCTAAACAACTAAAAAGATGATTAAGTATTAAACAGAGCACTCACATAAGAACATAGCATTAGCAGAGCGCTAAATATGTTTTACATTTGTGAACAATTTTCTGCCAAAATCAGCAGGGGGAGGCAGGTAGAAACAGCTGTTGGCTGCTTGTGTAAAAGCCCTGAAAAGGGAGCATTTGATTACACAAACACAGGGACAACTTTCCTCAGGTCATGTCTATTATGACTGGATTATCAACATAATCATACAAATGAACACATACAAGTACAGGTCAACAAATGTATAGGTCTAGAGCTTTCTCTCTCTCTGCCCTGTACTTTTAATGCCTGTATTGTACATAGGAAAACATCAGCAAATTGTACTGAAATACTACAACGGAAATGCATATTCAAACAACAGCCCATTATGGTGGTTTCTGAACCCTGCTATTTGCATTATTACTCCCTATCAGTCTTCCTTTAAGAAACAGCACTGAAGCATTACAACAGTAAACTGAATATGAATCAGTTTTCTCATAAATAACCTGTTACTCTCAAGCTCGTTAACTCACAGTAACTAGTTGTTGCCGATTATTCCTGGAACCTCATTTCACAACAGTAACATGACAGTATAGTTTCACAAATACCAGTACCGAAATTATAATGTCCATCCCTCCGTGTCTGTTTTTGGTCTGTATACAAAAGCTAACATGTAAAGAAAGTTACCCTTGAGTATGACTTCTTGCTGTTGCCTCGCTCAACTAAACAGTGAAGCAAATAGATGAACAGAGGTGTGGGCATGATGTTTTACCATACGTGTTAGAATGGAAGGGAATGATTGATTGAGTCTTTTACCCTAAGTATTGCAATATAGGGACATTTGCGACGTTAGTGATTCGTGACCCCCAAACAAACAGCGCTATCCATAGTTCTGAAACAATTGCCTAATCAAGGCAAGGCAAGTTTATTTGTATAGCACCATTCATAAACAAGGCCATTCATAGTACTTTACAAAGGAAAAGAAGAAGAAAATACAAGGAGTAAAAACCAAACAAAAATTACAATGTAAAATATAAAAATAGAGTCAAAGCAAAATAAATAAATGAATAAAATAGCAGTGTAAAATAGAAAATGAAATAGAAATGAAAATATAAGAAAATAAGATTCTGATATTTCATTAAAAACTGCGGTGAACAGAAATCTTTTGAGCCCTAATTTAAAAGAATCAAGTGTTGATGCACACCTCACATGGTCTGGAAGTTTGTTCCAGAGCTGTGGTGCATAGAAACTAAAAGCTGCTTCAGCATGCTTGGTTTAAACCCTGGGAACAGTGAGCAGGCCAGTCCCTGATGACCTGAGAGCTCTAGTGGTCTCACAACACACAAGCAGATCAGAGATGTATTTTGGCCCCAGACCATTTATTGCTTTGTACACTATTAGAGATATTTTGAACTCAATTATCTGGCAAACAGGAAGCCAGTGCAGTGATCTCAGCACTGGAGTAATGTGGTCTGCTTTCTTTAGTCTTAGTTAAAACTCTAGCAGGAGCATTCTGGGTGAATTGGAGCTGTCTAGCTGCTTTTTTACAGAGACCTGTGAAAACGGCATTACAGCCGACTGAACATGAACGCATGGATGAGTTTTTCCAGGTTTTGTTTGGACATCAACCCTTTAATTCTTGCTGTTCTTAAGGTGGTAGTTAGCTGATTTTGTGATGGTCTTTGTGTGGCTATTAAAGTTTAGGCCAGAGTCCAAAACTACACCAAGATTTTGGACTTGGTTTTTACACTAAAACAACTCTGAACAATTTGTAATATAGTACTTAATAAGTATAGTAAAAAGTAAGTAAGTAAGTAGTAGTGGCTGTAACATGTGATGGTAAAGTATAATGATAAATTATAAGTAACCGGTGCAGTACAGTCCAGTGAGAGTACCTGCATGCTACGTAGCTGAGTTCCTAGTGTAATTGAAGGTCTACCCCTGTAAGTTTAGTGTAATTGTAAGTCCAATAATAGTACAATAATACAACAAAATAATAGTCCAAAAAAGAAAATAATCCAATGTTGTGAATCTAATAATCCAACAATATTCCTATAATCCAATTGTGTAAGTCTAGTGTAAATGTACGTCCAATAATTGTCCAATAGTAAAAAGAGAAGTAATCCAATGGTGTAAATCCAATAATCCAACAATAGACCGATAATCTGATCTAATCCGATATGCACTAAATCTAGTGCAGCCACATTTTTTTAGTTTACCTGTTTAGTCAACTCTTGGTGCTGCTTTATAAAGTACCAGAATAATCAGCAGCTTTGCTAGAAGTACTCAGATGTCTGTTGTAGGCCTACACTCGACTCCTCATTAAGTCAGTCGTGTAGACTTTATCACCCCAGATTCCCCCACCCTAGTCATGAGTTTCACCTGTCCCCCCACACTGTCTCCCCATGGTTCTTGTGTGCTGTGTTCATTGTGTTCCGTGTATTGAAGCTGCTGCCATTTCTGTTTATCCTGCTGAGTCAGCGTTTCTACCTTGATTTCTGTATCCGGTGTTCCGTTTTTTTGTTCATATTTAGCATATCCACCACAACACTGTCACAGATCTCAGAGTTGATATGTGACAGAAAGTTGTGTGTCAGGTGCACCACTTGAGTACACCGGCAAACATTTGGATCGTTAGTTATACGCTTCACATATTGTGGTTTATATACCAGACTCCACTCTGCACGACTATGAACAGTTTGTGCACAATAATTTCACAATAAACTCATAATAAAATAATAGACAACATTGTTGATGACAAGAATGAGCTGTATGATTCAAATTCATATTTGGGTTTAAATCCTGGCAATTATTAACCATTTACCATCTAAAATGTCCATTCATTCATCCAGTTCAGCATGGCTTGCAGCACAGATCACACAACAACCTCTGCTATTCAACAGTTCCATCTGAACTGTTGGGCAGGTTATATCATAGACAGTATATGCATAAGCTTGCAGTCCCACCTTCATTAAAATTCAGATTTCGAATTCCAAATCCTGCATCTAAATTCAACAAATGTTAACATTCAACAACCCTTAAACTCCACACCTTTTGTTTGTGTATCAACAGCTTCTTGGTGGTGATTAACAGGAAAAGAAAGAACGGCAACAATTAATGTGACATTTAATACAATGACAAGTGACAAAGTAAGAAAAACTCAAACAAAAACTGGGCTTTATCGTCCATGTAAAATTAGCACGGCAACAAAGTGTTGACAGTGATCCACCAATGTGTCCATTGTTGCTCTCACAAACAAATAGCTCCAGAGTGATGTGTGTGAGTGCACAGGGCCGCACAGCGTCGTCATCTTAATGTTTGAACCAATAGAGGGAAGGCGTGTGTACAAGTGTGAAGTTTTCCAATCAATCGTGTTTTTGTCTGTCACTCACAAAAACGTCATATAGTCTGTTAGTTGAAGAGCAATAAAGACACTGTCCTTTTTACACCAGCGTGAATCCACTGGTCGGTATATAGCTGCGGTATGGTTCATGCAGGGTAGCACGTAGCCCTCACTGGGCGGATATAATTCCGCTGGTGTTTTGGACGATATCTATTCAAGTCCAGAAGAACTCAAGTTGGTGGAATCATTTGCAGTGTGACCTTGTTCTTTCCAAAGCCTTTTGAGTACGGGCACGTCTGCTTCTTGGAAAGAGACATTGGATATTGTAAATCGCCCAGAGGTATCAATTACACCGCCAATGATAATGATGAGAGGAAAGGAGGCAGACATGTTAAAATGTGAACGTGAAACCTTTCAATATGAATCGCCACATTATACAATATAGTATTGCAATGCACTGCTGATGGAACTGTGGCACACATACAGAAAACATAGTCTGGATAGACACTCGCATATCCAAAACCTGACTACCGAACAAATGTGCTTCTGCAAGCTTGATGCTGCTCCACACACATATCTCCACTCCACATGGTAGAGAAGGCCTGACGGGAGCATTGGCATATGAAATATAGAGGATTCTAGAGTCTTCATGTTGAATAGTGTCTGTCATAGCAGGTTCCACGCAGGGAGCAGAGAGGACATTAAGAGCCTGGTTAGGACAGTGGAGCTCGGCTTCTCCCCAGTAGCAACCCATGGATGGTTTTTAATGTCCATTATGTTTTAATGCCTTTAATGTTGTCAATTGTATATTAGGCTATTAATTGTTGTTGTTTCTTATGTGGTCACAGCTGGGTGATATTATTTTTGCTATCACAAACACAAATTGCCCCTTGGGAATAGGAAAGACTCTCTAAAGTTTGAGCCATTGCTGAATACATTTCTCTCTCAGAATAGTTTGAATTCTTATACAGTTTTGTAATACAGTAGTCTAGCAGTGAATCCAGGTTTGGGGACATATATCTATATCGCTGTAGTCGGAGTAATATATCGCTGTGGTACATACAGATAAGAATAAAGCAGGTTTCAAGTATTCATAGTTGCAAGGCTAATATAACGAGTTTCATAATTGCTAGGTTGCCAACATAATAGTTGGGATAAGAGCAGAAGTGCCATTCTGAGCGCAGTACCATCTAAGAACATACAATATGCTAAACAATGCTAAGTACTATTAATAATGCCAAGACGTGCAAGTTAGTGCTAGGGATTCACAGAGGAAGGGGAGGGGGTTACGCAGAGTTCAGGTGAACTCTGAACAGGTGGTCTTGAGTCTTTTGCGGAAGCTGATGAGCAACTGCCATCCTGACATCAGGCGGGAGCTCATTCCACCACTGCAGTGCCAGAACAGGGAAGAGTTGGGACTTGGCAGAGCGAGGATGCCTGATCTTAGTGAAGGTGGTACCAGTCGTCTAGTGTATAAGGAGAACAGAAGGGGTCCTAGTACTGAGCCTCAGGGGACTCCTTTGTCAAGGGTGCAGCGTCTGGACAGGGAGCCATTCCATGTGACCTGATAGGTGCGAACTGTAGGAAGTGAACCAGGATAACACAGATCCAGCAATGCCAAGCACTGCCAGATTGGAGAGGAGGATCTGGTGGTTCACTGTGTCGATCACAGCAGACAGGTCAAGAAGGGTGAGCACAGGTGAGAGGGATGAGCCTCTGCCGACACGGGACTCAGTTACCGTGAGCAGGGCCGTCTCTGTGGAGTGTCCAGCCTTGAAGCCTGACTGATGAGGGTCTAGCAGGTTGTTTTGAGAGAGATAGGAGGATAGTTGCGTAGAGACAGCATGTGCTAGGGTTTTGGAGAGGAATGAAAGGAGGGATACAGGTCTGTAGTTCCAGATGTCGATGGTGTCAAGGGTGGGTTTCATGTCATCAGCTATGAGGGAGGAGGGAGGAGGAGGGGAGGGAGGGTTGAGGAGGGAAGAGAATATGGAGAAAAGCTTCCTCGGGTTGGAGGCAGAAGAGTTGATCTGTGCAGATTTGGCTGCTGACACAGTTGAGGTAAAATCTGAGAGGAGGTGGAGGTAGTGAGAGACCATCAACAGAGTCTGATTTCCTACATTTTCTCTCAGCTGCCTGCAGCTCTGCTCTAAAGCCTGCATAGCTTCGGACAGCCATGGAGGGGGAGGAGAGGATCGTGCTGGTCTGGAGGTAAGTGGACAGAGCAAGTCCAAGGTTTATGGACTTCAGAGGGAGAACCAGCAGTGTAGAGAACTCCTCTACCTCCCTCACAGGCGAGCTAAATACATTCTTTGCTCGGTTCGACGTGAACGGCAGCCCGCCAAAGTCAGCGCTGCCTGAGGAGAGTAGCCTGCTGAACATCTCAGAGGCTGACGTGCGCAGAGCCTTCAAGCGGGTGGACATCCGGAAGGCGGCAGGACCAGACCACATCCCGCGGCGCATCCTCAGAGTATGCGCAGACCAGTTGGCAGGAGTCTTCGCAGACATCTTCAACCTGTCCCTGTCCCAGGCGGTTGTTCCCCAGGGCTTCAAGATGTCCATCATTGTGCCTGTCCCTAAACACCCCAAGGTAACCTGCCTGAATGACCGGTGGATCTGTTTTGACGGTACGCAAATTGCCATGGGTCCAGCGTGGCAGGCAACATGGAACAAATGAAGTCCTTGACCAGCCTCTCGAAGCATTTACTGACAATCGAGGTGAGGGCTACGGGTCATTCAGGCAGGTTACCTTGGGGTGTTTAGGGACAGGCACAATGATGGACATCTTGAAGCCCTGGGGAACAACCGCCTGGGACAGGGACAGGTTGAAGATGTCTGCGAAGACTCCTGCCAACTGGTCTGCGCATACTCTGAGGATGCGCCGCGGGATGTGGTCTGGTCCTGCCGCCTTCCGGATGTCCACCCGCTTGAAGGCTCTGCGCACGTCAGCCTCTGAGATGTTCAGCAGGCT
>PIJE02000528.1:246748-264715 GCA_002895965.2 Coryphaenoides rupestris | reverse complement strand
TCTATTTTGCACAGTAAAAGTATTACATTATGTGTGTTCGAGTTTTAGTTGTGGTCAAACGTTTACATCCATCCATCCATCCATTCGCGTCCGCTTATCCGGGTTCGGGTCGCGGTGGCAGCCGGCTAAGCAGGGCCCCCCAGGCTTCCTTCTCCCCAGCCACACTCTCTAGTTCCTCCTGGGGGATCCCGAGGCGTTCCCAGGCCAGACGAGATATATAATCTCTCCAGCGGGTTCTGGGTCTGCCCCGGGGTCTCCTCCCAGTTGGACGTGCCCGGAAAACCTCCAAAGGGAGGCGCCCGGGGGGCATCCTAATCAGATGCCCGAACCACCTCAGCTGACTCCTTTCGATGCGGAGGAGCAGCGGCTCTACTCCGAGCTCCCTCCGGATGTCTGAGCTCCTCACCCTATCTCTAAGGCTGAGCCCAGCCACCCTGCGGAGGAAACTCATTTCGGCCGCTTGTATCCGCGATCTCATTCTTTCGGTCACTACCCAAAGCTCGTGACCATAGGTGAGGGTTGGAACGTAGATGGACCAGTAAATCGAAAGCTTCGCCTTCCGGCTCAGCTCCCTCTTCACCACAACGGACCGGTACAGCGCCCGCATCACTGCAGACGCTGCACCAATCCGTCTGTCCATCTCCCGCTCCATTTTGCCCTCACTCGTGAACAAGACCCCGAGATACTTGAAGCCCTGCTTAGCCGGCTGCCACCGCGACCCGAACCCGGATAAGCGGACGCGAATGGATGGATGGATGGATGGATAATGCTTTAAAAAAAATTACGCAGATTAATCGCGCACTATGATGCTTGATGAACTACGGTGATCATGTAAGAAACTGTGTTTCTTGAGTCCTTTTTGCATTCATAGTCGTAAACTAGATCCATAGACCTTATTCTCAATAGCAGTCAGCATTTCAAGCCTACTTGCACTACAATATACAGTAGGTTGCATTGATAACATGACGTGTGCAGTTGTATCCCAACAGTTTCGTTTTGGATACCAACTTTCTTCAAAGGTGTGATCTTAACTGCTTTTGGATACCAAACAGGGAAAGGACCTTAATAATGAGCGTCTCCAAAACTTCGATTAAAGAACGGTCTAAATGCACACAGAGCGTCCGAGACACACCCACTTACTATATCCACTCATCCACGAACTGCCATCCACGACACTTTCACACATGATTAAAAAGTCAAATTCCATCAAAGTCCTCCTGTCCTCCTGAAGTGATGGAGCATAGATCGTTTTTCACCGGCACAATTGTTATTGGAAAGTGCTGCATATTCAGATCATAGAGCGCAGATCAATCTATGATGCTCTATATGTTCTACAGTGGCCATGTAGCCTATTTACGTTTCTAAATAGTCCTCTTTGCATCCATAGTGGTAACATTCATATCTCTACCTCTCACCTACTCTCATCATCATGTGCAATTCTTAATGTCATGAGCAATACAATATTATCCTTGCTATATTACCATGCTACATACCCTTTCATCATTATGTGCACTACCATTCTTAATATCATGTGCAATACTACTTCTCACCATTACCATTACTACCCGTCAATTATTACCTTTCATCAACATCTGCAATATTTCTCATGTGCAATAATACTTCTCACTACGACTTCCCAATACCATTGCCAACTTGTTTTGCTGATATTTTTACATTTATATAATTCTATAATTCTCGTTTATGTCTGTATGTCTTGATCATTAATCTCTATAGCAGTCGGCGCGCCTAGCAGTCGGCGTGCCTAGCATACTTGCATTGCGGTAGGTGAATAACGTGACGGTATGCAGTTCTATTGCAAAAGTTTAGCAACAATTTCACTGAGGATACCAACTTTCTCCAAAAGAGTGATCTAGACTACTGATCAAACAGGTAATAGATATCAAACAGGGAAACAACACAAAAAGTAATGTCTCAAAAACAAGGATGATTTCAAAGAACACTCTAAATGTTTGCACTATGTTTACATATGCTGATCACTATGTTTATGCACAGGTTTTCGGATGGTAGTTTTTTTCCCCATGTTGTATTTTTATATCATGTCGTATCTTTTGTGTTAGCATCCTTGGTCCGTGAGAAACGGCATTTTGATCTTGTATACTGTGTATACTGTATATTCATTCATATACTGTATCTATGTGAATGAATGACAATTCACAAACTTGAACTTGAACTTGAAATACATAGGATTAAATATATATGAGGTGAAATGAAGGAGCATGAAATACTGATTTGCCGTTTGTCGAATTTTCGTGATGTTTATTTGTTGCGTGCCTGGTTATTGGTTATTGTTATACATTAACCAACTCTATCACTTTATGGATCACAATGGACTGCAGGCCAATTTCAGTAGTAGAGGACAGGTTAGAAGGGTGCCTGACAGCCCTATTTAACACATAACAGCAGGAGTTTCACAGTTTCACATTTACACAATCACAGTCTTCATGTCTGGATCAATGTGATTGGATGTTGTCATCTAAAATTGATTTGTGAAAAAATCAAACATAAATTTTATAACCTTTATAAATTTGCATAACATTGTATTGCCAGATCACAAGCTATAATATTTGAACTTCTTCTCCCCAGGGGTCTACACCTTTGGCCTGTTCACAGTGGACATCTTTGTCAACGCGGGCCAGGTGGTGACGGGCAACCTGGCGCCCTACTTCCTGACGGTGTGCAAGCCCAACTTCACAGCGTTGGGCTGCAAACAGGCCCTGCGCTACATCAGCCACCAGGAGGCATGCACAGGCAACCAGGTGGACATCCTCCGCGCGCGCAAGACCTTCCCCTCCAAGGAGGCAGCACTCAGCCTTTACGGCGCCCTCTACTTGGCGGTGAGTTTGCCCTGTTTACATTGACGTGCGCACATGTTTACCAACACATCAGAATTGTATAGCGACGTTGCAGCATGGGAGGATTTATATTCAAGATTCAATAACTTTGGGAGATGGAGATGCTCAGCGGAATGTGCAAAAGTATGCTAAAGACAACTTGAATTTGGAGGGATCAGAACCAGAACATCTAGAATATGAACAATATTTACAGTAAAAAAAAAGGCAATGATGATAATGATAAGACATCATTTAAAAAATATGACAAAAATATAGAATGAAAAAAATTAGGGCTGTCAAATGATTAAAATTATTAATCGCGATTAATCGCATGATTTTGTGTAGTTAATCGGACCCCCCCCCCCCCCCATCAGAACCGCGAATTAACGGACCCCCCCCCTCCCCCATCAGAACCGCGAATTAACGGACACCCCCCCCCAGAGACGCTGACTCGGAGCCCGTCGCGCGCCTCACGGTAGCGTCATTGTGCATCTTTGGCGCATCTGTGATGTCCACCAATGTCCTAAACAACAACACATCCTTGCTTGAAGTACTTCGGTGATAAACGAATCAAAAGGTCAAACTACGTAAGTGTGTTAATGGCGTCAAAAACATTTGTGGCGTTAACGCGTTAATGCGTTAACACTTTGACAGCCCTAAAATAAAATATAGAATAAGGTGTGTACATACCATGTATGTCTGCATGTATGTATGTCATAAGCATGTCATATGTCATAAGCATGTGTGCCCTGGTGATGTCAGAGTTGACAGTCCTGATGGCCTGCGGAATATGTGCTCAGCCCCTCCCTTCTTTGACCCCAGATCAGGTTTTGGCTGACTAATATTGTTGGATTATGTGTTTTTAACCTTAGCATGCAGGGCTGGGAATTAAGCTTCCCGGTGAGTAGTTTACATTTAGGAGTCTAATTTCAGGGTCACTTGTCCATCAGGCGAGAGCAGTAAGGGTCTAAGAGCAAGTGAAATGTATTTCAACTGCATTTTAAGGGAGTCTATTCTGTAGAAATATGTTGCTGGGCATCTGGGACATCTCTGTATGCAGCAGAGCATATATACAGATGCACAATCAATCAGCATGACTCAGACTCAAAGCGTCTGATACACGAGGCAGAGAGCTATACTTGTGCAACAAAGTTCAACAGAAATGTGGGGTGAGAACTGCTATGCATGCATTGCTCTCTCTCGGTTCTGCCATACTCGTCCACTAACTGGTCAGCGCTATTATCACAAAACAAAAAGGATGGTTTGAACATTGTGCAGTTTGTTCAGCTTTGATGAAATTAACATGCACACTAAGAGAAAACTCACAGGTGCTATTTTGGGTGACAGATTGCCAGAAAAAGGAAAAAAAATGATTACTACCTGTTTAAGGCCATCTCATGTTAAATGACCAACCTGTTTTCATTAGTAGGTAGATCTTTTTGGTATTGTTCGCCCTCATTTAAACATTGAAATAGCTGGTAAATACATGAGAACAATCACCCCTGCCCCACCACTCCGTTCCCCCCAACCTCTCCTCTATGGCTGCAGATGACTAGAAGAGAAGAAGAACAACAACTTTATTAATCCACACTTAGACTAGTGGAAGTCCTGGGGAGGATTCGAGAACACTTCAAATAAATATTCTCATTAATATTACCACCAGTTTACATTTCTCCCACACTGCTAATTTCTTTGGCTTCTTGACAACAGCCTAATTGTCGATCCTCACACTGGATGAAATGTGTCGAAGTGGCACTGAAGTATTTCATTAATATTCTAATACAAAACTAACAAAGGTTATGCAAATATTTGGGGCCAGCCCTATCGGTCTGGCTGATCATAACCATCTCTCCAGGTTTCGATAGAACATCAGTTACCAATAAGATTCGGCAGAAAGACTTCCTTCTGTCGATTCTGCCTAGGAGTACCTGCAAATAATGTGAACAATAGCAATATTTAATTTTGTTCTATGTGATAACACGTGTTGTAAAGTACTTGAATCGTAATACACTGTTATGTTGTCCACAAAGTCGTCCACAAAGTGCAGTGTGAAGTTATGGCAACCTGCGGCCATTGATGCAGCCTCACACAACTGCAGACTCTAACTTGGGCCAGGTGAGGCTGCCTTAACCAGCTACCGACCACACATACTATTTTTCCTGCTTTCACTTAGACCTTTTTATCAAGACACATATAGAGAATATAGATCTATATTATATATTCTCCCAAGTGTTATCTATCAATAGAGCTAAGGATTGTGTCTTATATTTGCAGAGCTATTAGTGATTGATTTTGGGCGAGAATAAAATAAATAGCTTGGGGGGGGAGTGGTTAAACATGGCCATTACGCTGGTGAAACCAAAGCCAAATACATGGACAAACCTAAAGCTGAGTTAATGCATACAGCAGAATGAGTCAGCAAGCTGCCAGAACTGTTTTTCCAAAGGTCATGTGAGAGTGAGAAAATGTGCTCTCAGATGTGCAGGAGTAGAAGTCTAGTTGGAAGTTTTAGACGGTTGTTTGAATTTGAATGTGTTCTGCTAGCAGAACACATTCTTCTAGCAGAACACAGCATATGTGATGTTTCTGTGTTAGACTTCAATTTTGGCTGGCAAAATTGGACTCACTCATTTTTACAAGGTAGTGAGTCTGACTTTTCCTTCAGTGCTTTGACATTTGACAAGTTACATTTAAAGACCTAACCCTTTTAACAAACATATAATACAATCATAATACCAAAATACCAGAGAAAGACGAAAATATCAATTAATTTAATTGTAATAGTTAGGATTTGTTCATGATACGTTTTGTACCAATTTTAAAAAAGTTTTATATTTGCGATTTGTCGTGAGATTTCACGACGAGTGACACAAATTGAGCTTTTGCAAACCAGCTCTTATGAAAACTCGAGCAAGAATACCTGTCATTGTGAGACTAGAGAGAAGCCAGAGGCCCGGTTAACTGCCTCCTTCTAATGGACCCCAGCAAATCATAAATTCCACTCATGGCTCACTAAAAGGATAAAATCCCTGGCTGGGAGACAATATCGTCTTCCATTTTGCCTTTCATCCATCCATCCATTCTCGCTTATCCAGGGCCGGGTCGCAGTGGCAGCCGGCTAAGCAGGGCCCCCCAGGCTTCCTTCTCCCCAGCCACATGCGCCAGTTCCTCCTGGGGGATCCCGAGGCGTTCCCAGGCCAGACGAGATATATAATCCCTCCAGTGGGTTCTGGGTCTGCCCTGGGATCTCCTCCCAGTTGGACATGCCCGGAAAACCTCTAAGGGTTTTCAGATGCCCGAACCAACTCCTTTCGACACGGAGGATCAGCGGCTCTACTCCGAGTTCCCTCCGGATGTCAGAGCTCCTCACCCTATCTCTAAGACTGAGCCCAGTGGAGGAAACTCATTTCGGCCGCTTGTATCCGTGATCTCATTCTTTCGGTCACTACCCAAAGCTCGTGACCATAGATGAGGGTTGGAACGTAGATGGACCTGTAAAGCGAGAGCTTCGCCTTCTGGCTCAGCTCCCTCTTCACCACAACGGACCAGTACAGCGCCCGCATTACTGCAGACGCAGTAACGCTCCATTTTGCCCTCACTCGTGAACAAGACCTCGAGATACTTGAACTCCTTCACTTGAGGCAGCAATGATTCCCAACCCGGAGGGAACACTCCACCTTTTTCACTGCATCCTGACCGCTTCACACTCGGCTGCAAACCGCCCCAGTGCATGCTGGAGGTCACGGTCTGATGTAGCCAACAGAACCACATCATCTGCAAAGAGCAGAGATGCAATTCTGAGGTCCCCAAACCGGACACTCTCCTCACCTCGGCTGCGCCTTGAGATTCTGTCCGTGAAGATCACGAACAGAATCGGTGACAAGGGACAACCTTGGCGGAATCCAACACCCACTGAGAACGTCCTTGACTTTGTGCCGAGAATACGGACGCAGCTCGCACTTTGTTCGTACAAGGACCGAATGGCACGTACTAACGGCCCCGGTACCCCATACTCCCGTAGTACCCCCCACAGGATTCCCCGGGGGACACAGTCATAAGCCTTCTCCAAGTCCACAAAGCACATGTAGACTGGATGGGCAAACTCCCATGCCCCCCCAACAACCCTGCGAGGGTAAATAGCTGGTCCACTGTTCCACGGCCAGGACGGAATCCGCATTGTTCCTCCTGAAGCTGAGGTTCGACAATCGTCCGGAGCCTCCTCTCCAGCACCCTGGAATAAACTTTCACGGGGAGGAGCAGTGTGATACCTCCGGTCCCCTTTTTTGAAAAAGAACTTTCTTGAGGCCCACCAAAAGTCCTTCTCCATGGTCTCCCCGAACTCCTCCCACACCCAGGATTTTGCTTCAGTCACACTGTGGAGCTGCTGTATCATTGAAGAGTCTGGTGTGTGTGTGTGTGTGTCTTGTGTGTCGTGTGTGTGTTTGCGTCCATGTTTGTCAGTTGAGGTAGTTTGAAGAAGACAACAATCAAAAACTCACAACCAGGTGGGTACTGGTTGTTTATTACTTACTTGCACATCAACCTTATCAAGCACAACAATCATACATTAACAAAACAGAGGCCACATGTAACCTTAACATTACTCTTGAGTTGAGAGATAACTTGGAAATATCTCTATTTAATGTTCAATGTTGGGCACCAATTGTACAAAAGCAAGTTTAAAGTATTTTATTGTCACTTCACAATTTACACGTGAGTATAAGCAGTGAGTGAAAAACCTTTTGTGCAAAACGCCCGACAGCCGACAGTAATTCTAAAAGAATACAAAATAGAAATAGAACTACAAAATAGAAGTAGGACTAGCAAAATAGAAATAGAACTATGCAAGCACATTCCTTGTTTGCAAAAAACTAAGGCAATAAAGTTTTCTCTGATACTGATTCTAATATGCAATCGTCCATATCAGCGGGCAATGCTCAACTAACTCAGAATCTACATTTTTTACATCTCTCATGACCAGCCTGTTCAACAGGAAGCAGGGCTGGTTAGGTTGAAATGGAAAAATTATTCAATTTTGGCTGATGATTCAGAGTGTGTCACCCTGAGTGTGAATGTGTCCCCAAATCACCTCAAATGTTGGGCTGTAATCTCAGAAATGTGGTCACCATTATTTCCCGAACCGTAAATATGTTTATCATGCAAGAACAGCAGATCACACAATAGAGCTACGTATATACAGCCCCACAGACAATACAAAACAATAATAGTTAGTTTAGCTTAGTTTTTAAACTATCATAAACTTATCACTGCACCAAAGCAGATATGAGATATGATAACTGACCAGATAGATTTCATTGTTAATCTAGTCAGCTACGACTGTCTAAAGCCAGGCATACAGTGTACAATTTTCGAAGTCGTGTGTGGGTCGTGGGTTTCATTCCAACTCAAACTGTACGAGTAAAACGTCTGCGATGTACGAGTTCTTGTCTGCGATGTGTGCTCACATGGTATGGTCCAAACGTCAAGCCACGAGTGCTCACACTGCATGTCCCGTCGGACCCTGTCCCGATTCTGGCTATTGACAATTGTCGATAAAGATGTATTTAAAAGCTCCTTGTTTGAGTCTGAAGAAGTTTTCTTTGTATAACCCTTCAAAAAAACTGTGCCAGCGCATATGGACTCAGGACTATTTCCTGCTATGGTTTCTCTCATATCTCATATCAGTGGTGATAGGAGGACGCCTTGCGTTGCCATGGTGCTTTCAGATGCTCTGTCTGCCATTTTGCGCAGGCGCAGAGAGAAAAAAAGGCGCTGTGATTGTGGGTAAAATTTGTGACTAGTTTGACATTTTTTGCGGCTGTCGTAGACCCACCGATCAGCCCGGAACCGACCGGATCAGACCCGATCGGTCCTCGCACCCAGTACAGTGTGTTCCTGGTTTAATCTAATCAGTTAACCTAATGAGTTTATCATAATAAACCGTCATCAGACTAGATTCTATCGAGTGTCATATTGACATCTATTCTCTATGACACATCACTACACACAACAATGTCCCCTTTGTGATTCATATGGTGAAAACGACGATGGAAACATGAACTAGAAACTAAATCTCAAATTCTCAAAATTCTTCTCAGCTGTGGTCAGATTGGTTTCATTTTCTGTGTCACCCCTTGTGTGTTTACAGAGAAAGTGATGGACATGGACAACAAAAGCTAATTGTGTTTTGTTTGCTTCGGTCTCTCAGCAAAAAAAAGCGACTTGATGGTGACGGAACATACATATCACCACACTATTGAATACCACCATAGCTGCACATTTTAATTAACCTGACGCGCCAGATGGTTTGTTACACAGAACCATCTGAGAAGTCGTCCTTTGAAACTGTTTGGAAAAGGGCAGGCACTTGGCAGGTGATTGGATGACTCGTGTCTATCACCACACCTGTAGCTGCTAGTAGTTCCTCATAGGAACTACTGGCATTTATTCACTCATATGAATCAATTTATTTGATTTATTACATTTTGAGGTAAAGGTAGCAATTTCTGTTGTTCGCACACCTTTCCACCTTTTTAAGGATATGCTACCATTCAAACAGCACTGGCAATTCTCCTATTCTACCACCAGATGTGAGTGAGATTTGCCATTCCAAGCGGTTTCAGAATCTCTGGCTTAAGACATCACAGCACAATATTTGTGTAACACACTATAATCCAAGCTTAACGCCAAGCCATGATAAGAGTAAAACGGGGTTGTTCATATGGATAATAGTCAACATGCAAATATATTTATTGAGCATAGAATAGATTTATTCTTTGCTCAAATGAAATTAGTTTTTGCTTGCATATTATCTGTCTTCAAAATATCATTTATGTGCTTACAAAATATCTTTTTTTGTGCTCCACTCCACAATTCTAATAAATATAACGTCATATTTTTTAAGGCTGTTGATGGACATCCTAAACAGGAATTGTGCAGCTTCTACTGTGACAGAAACATGAATGTACAAAGGATGAAGTTGAAGTGATGGACAACAAGAAACGATTGATTTACTTCTAATTATATTATTAAGGGTTGGCTTGATAACCCTTAATAACATAAATAATGGGTAGAGTGTATTTTGCCTCATGGTTACGTAGCCAAGCGGGAGACCAATTACCATACACTGACGTGGCTAAGCTGGCCAATCACATTATATCAACGACAGCTGAATGAAGCTATAGCATTTCTGATTTTGAGGAAGTACAAACTATTACCTCTGTACATTAGAAACACCTATACTCACCTGACTCTGACTTTTTTAAATGTATCTACCCACTCACAGGGAATTCAGCTATGTATGGAGAAAGAAAAACAACAAATCCATCCAACATATAACAACGGAGACTTAAAAAGATATATATTTCTGATATGTTTTGGGGGTTAACAAAATGGACTACAAAATGGACAGCCGGCAGTGTGGCACATATGTTTTAAAAACATGTGAAGATATATTAAATATATATTACTGGTATTTTCTATTTCCTATTTTTTACTAATTAATATATATCAGGTAAAAAATATTAAACAATAAACACATTTCCCAGGATAACAAGTATATTTATACTTACTTTGTATCGACACTATTAGGGATGTTCATAATTAACCGTTTAACTGGCAGGACTACCTTGAATCTAAACGTCTAGCCAAACATGCAGTGCTCATCGCAAAGAAGAAGGCAGAGGACAGTAGGTTCTTGAATGTTGATAAGGGAAGGGAGGATGTTTTCTGTATTGCCCAGCAGATGAAGAAAAAAAACCAGGACATTGTTGGTGAGAGCTGTGCAAGGGATGATAAGGGCAATCTCTCTCTTTGTGATGATACTAAGAAAACAGCGTGGAGGGAACATTACGAGCGGCTACATAATATCAAGTTTCCATGGTCTGCGGAGGATCTACCAACTGCTGAAACTTTTTCCTGGTCCTCTTATCCTTATAACTCCCGAGATGGTGGAGGAAGCAATGAGCAAAATGAAGAAAGGCAAAGCCCACGGTCCCTCTGGTGTCACTGCTGAATGTTCATTTTCAGTAGGCTTGACTACTGTAATGCCATTTTCACAGGTCTCTCTAAAAAAGCAGTTGGACAGCTCCTACTCATCCGGAATGCTGTTGCTAGAGTTTTAATTAAGACTAAGAAAGCAGACCACATTACTCCAGTGCTATGATCACTGCAGTGGCTTCTTGATAATTGAGTTCAAAATATCACTAAAGCCAGGCATATACTGTACAATTTGAGCCCATTTTGGACCCGATTTTTGAGTCACACGACTCAATTTAGTCTGGCCGATTTTCCGATTTTCCAAAAAGTGTTTATGTGTGTGAGGAAGCTCTCATGCATTTGCAGCAATGGCTCTAATCCCCAGGGCCTTCGCCCATAACAGGAATTTAGGAAAGCAAGTGGGGCGTAATGTTGAGATAACGATAGTTTGATATGAGCAAGATCTAACAATGGAGATAAGTGTATTGTCTATGAAACAATTAAAAGAGCGCTGCTAAGTCTGTTCCCCACTGGGAGTAAAGCGGTGCCATGAAGTCTGTTCCCCAAGATCCTTCACGCACTCCCCTTTTGCACACGTCTGCTCAATGGTCAAACAGACAAATTTGCATCTGTGCATGCGTTGGACACATCGGAGTCACCTAGCCTATATAAGATTGACACAGAGAGGGTTCACTCACTTGGCCTCCAGCTCTCGTTGCCTCCTGATCTCTGCTCAGCACCTCCGCACCTCCACTACGCATTTTGCAGTGGTAACACTTGGTTATTAGTCTACATAAGCTAAACATGAGGACGAAGTATCTCGTTTATTTTAAACACTATTAGCCACGCCGTAGTAAAGATTCCTTTAGCCAAGTCTCAGTCCTGAGTAACTACCACCAGAACATCAGTTGACTCCCTGCAAACCCTGCAGCTTTTATTTTGAGAGGAAAAAGGGCGATCAATTCCACTTTAATTCCCACCAAGACTCCGGACATCAGGATCGCAAACCACAAAACACCGCTGGACTCGTTCGACGCAGTTAATTGGAAAAGACTTCTGATGGCTACACACTCGATCTCACGTAAGACTGATATCTGGACAGTTAGAAATAACTGTGTTATATAATTGTCTGTTTAACTTTTTGCAAGTGTTGTTGGACGACATTGTAAACACGGTTTGCCTCCTTCCTTTATGTTTTGATTGAAAGTCCGAGTGGATACACTGAAGTGTTTGTGCATTGCTTATTGTATTTAAGGAATATTCACTTAATGCCATTTGCCAACTTGAAATTAATAAATATTCTTATCCTGTAATTGTTTGTGTTTTTTGTTTGAATATTGTGTTGAAGCCAGCCTCTGTCACATAAACAAGGCGTTTTATTGCCACACGTTAATCATAACACAGGGCCATTCGGAACACTGAAATTCTTGTGACATGGCAAAAAACAGTACGCAAAGAAAGTTGCCAAAAACGATTCAATATTAAGAATAGAAATTGATATACTGTATATATAAATGTATCTTCTATATTGAGCAGATCAATATACATAATAACATAATACAATAACACAATATGCATAATAATCATACAAAATATGATAAAAAATATACAATGTAATGTTGACTCCATAAGTATTGATTGAATATTGAGTATTTTACATGTACAAGTAACAACAAGTAAGTAAGGGCAGATACACAAGTGAGGGCAGCAGTAGCAGAAATATACAAAAGACAAGAGAATCAGAAGCACATGTATCCAGAGATAAATATAGCATAGGGAATATGGCATATGTATCCAATGTTTTAAATGTACATTTAAAATGATCAATATGATAAATGAGATTGGTGTTGCTGGTTTGGGAAGCCTGATGGCCTGTGGGAAAAACATTTTTTTTTGAGTCTGGTCTGTGCCTGGATGCTCTGGTAACGTCTACCAGACGGCAGCAGCATGAACAGTCCATGGCCTGTGTGGCTGTATTCCTCAATGATTTTCTGTGCTTTCCTAAGGCATTGTGTGTGGTAGATGCTTTGCACGGCTGGGAGATGGCAGCCAATGATGCGCTCCGCTGTCTTATGGTCATGTCTTAATGGGAGCTTTGATTGTAATTATCAATTAACTATTAATCATAGTTCCAGTTTAGTTGTATATATTATTGTGAGACTTAATCCACTGTCCGGTTATTGGTCCCTGATCAGATAAATACTTTTATTTAATAATGATTCATTTTCTTTGATAATTGTTAATCATAAGCTAATAAGCGACCGTAGGACCTACAGTGGGTAATCTGACAAAAAACAAGTAGGCTATTCTCTCCCCGCAGGGTAAAGGAGCCGCCATGGGTCAGTGAAGACAAAATTCGAAAGGAGAGATTTAATGTGAGAAGGGAGATTTGTTAATCATAGTGGTCTGGGGGAGGAAAAAACAGCACCACCAATGAGAGTGAGAGTCATGGTGCTGGGGAAACACCCTATACGTCCCAGAAGCATCTGCAAGACTCTCGCTCTCTGTAACTTTGGGTGCAGTTCTTAGACAGCTGCAGACTTCCTCCCGTGCTTCACTAGAGCTATAGGCTGTGTCCCAAACATCTAAAATGCTGCCTATTTAGCCATTTGGAGACAGGGAGGCAGCAAATCGAATATTCACAAAAAATGTTGCCTGCTGAGGTGCCTCCTCCGACTATTAGACTTTTGAAAGCAGCATAGATGTATTCTTCATTGGGCAAGATATCCCACAACTCTGTGTGCAGGCTCCACTTATCCGACAAGAAGACAACAACAATGGCAAACAGCATCTCAGAGTTAGCGACCAAATGTACATTTTATACACTTTTTCAACCTCTATTTTTCTTCTGTCTTTTGATTGCTTCAGGTTTTTCCAATGTTTATTTACTAAGCCTCCATCTTCTAGTGAAGGGTAAAGCTTTTATATTATACACGTCTAAAAACCTAAAAACAATGGGGTTTTTTCTCTCCTGGATAAGCACTCTTGATGGTATCTTTGTTCGAAGCATCCAGAAATACAAAACGGCAATAAAAGGCTATCGGGACCTGTCTGAATGTGATGTGAATGATGTGCATTCCATCAGAGATGCTGTTTTAATAGCATGTCAAAGCAATTCACTTCCTCTGGGAAACTATAGCAGTGATTGAAGTGATGACGAATGTCAAATTGCAGTGCAGTGCAGACTAAAGGGAGCAACATTTAAAACTAACATCGATGACTCTGTCAGGGTTTTCATTCACCACCGTCACACCTCTTGCTGTGATGCCATCGGTTGAATCAGAGCAGCATCTCACTTGAATGCTTGCTTTCCTGTGCTGATAAGATAATTTGATGTGTTCACAACATGGTTTCAGCAAAGGTTGAATGATGATCTAATTGACTTCCGTGAAGCTTTTAGTTGCGATAATGCAGTCCAGCCAAACCATTCGGCAAATATGAGTTGTTCCATTCATGGGTGGCATGAATGAGTGACACAGCAAGTGACACACTGTGACACAATGATCATTGCAGATTTTTACCAAGCGGCCATCATATCTGTATGGCCTTCACGCAATCAACTGCAACCACGCTGTCTAGTGAGTCTAGTTACACTTCATCAGGTTCATTACATTCCATTTCCTTTCACGAAGAGGTGCCATCTAACAGAATCCCTCTACTAGAGTGAAAAACGACTAGATTGAAAAAGATACAATTTATTGACCGTGTCTTAACGTTGTGTTCATTCGTGATGTGGTTGTAGATCCACTCCCATTGTTTTCCTATGGAGTCAGGAGATGGGGAAGATGACCCAAATAACCGCATCGCACCGACCAATAGATTTGCAGTACAGTCCATATGCCGGAATACGTTGAACCTGGGTGGCTCATTTTGCGTGTACTAAACTTGCCATGCTCGGACAGGACCAGCGACCTAACCCACGTCTCAACCAACCATTACCCCATTGTGCAGCTGGAGTGTTGTCGGCTAATCCCCAGTGCATCTTGTGTGTCTTGTGTGTCTCTCCGCTCCACAGATGTACGTGACATGCACAGTGCGGGCCAAGGGGACGCGCCTGGCCAAGCCTGTGCTGTCCCTGACACTCATGTGCCTGGCCTTCCTCACGGGCCTCAACAGGGTAGCAGAGTACCGCAACCACTGGGCCGACATCATTGCCGGCTTCGTCATCGGCGGTGCCATCGCCACCTTCCTGGTAGGCCTGAACAATCAATGAATCAAAATGTTATCCAAATCACAATATGGTCGTTTGCAAAATCCGAATCGCAGTTTTGGGTTAAATGTGTAAATGTAAATGCATAACAAAGTTATAAATTAAGTACTGTCATGCTGCAGAGACATAAACATTTTTTTCTCCAGATTTAAGAATACATGTTTGTTTGGTACAGACCACAAAAAATGTCACATTATGATTTTAATATTTGTTTCACTGAAAAGGAAAACTGATGCAAAAATGATCATTCCCTCTGATAGTGAATCATATTGCAATAGCAATATATATATGAGTAATCACAATACAATATTTACATCATATAGTTCAGCCCTACTTCGTGGAAGGACCTTGAAAGGGAAAGGGAGAGAGAGAGAGAGAGAGCAAAGCTACAAACGCCTCTCGCTCAGGGTTCCCATTTGGCGTAGCTTTCTTTCATTAGCACATTAGATGCAACGGCGCTAACGGCCGCTCAGATCTCTGAGAGACAGCAGGCAATGATAACGCTATCACAAGTAAAGGCCTCCAATCCCCCCCCCCTAACCTAACTACCTCTACTTAAAGTCCCTTGGTTCCCTAATGGCTAGACCCTCCACAGAGACATTCTAGGTATTCATTAACTCACTCACACACACACACACACACAGGCTTCCTCTCAAAGCAGCTGTCCTCATCCTGCCCATTACTCTCTCTCTCTCTCTCTCTCTCTCTCTCTCTCTCTCTCTCTCTCTCTCTCTCTCTCCCTCTCCCCTCTCTCTCTCTCTCCCTCTCTCTCTCCCTCTCTCTCTCATCTCCCCCTCTCTCTCTCTCTCTCTCTCTCTCTCTCTCTCCTCCTCTCTCTCTCAATTCAATTTCAATTTAAAGAGCTTTATTGGCATGGGAAACGTACATTTACATCGTCAAAGTGAATGGTAAATAAAAAGTATACTTATAAAGAACTAAATATATACAGGCCAGTAAGAAAAAAAAAAGAATATTAAAATACAAAATATACAGTATATATATAATATAAAATATATATATGAAAAAATTAAAAAAATACAAAAATACAGAAATAAGATACAATAAAATGGAAAGAAGAAAACATTTAAAAGAAAGAGGGAAAAAAAATAAAGATATATATATATTTAAATAATATATATATATATATATTATAATAATAATACGGTGGAGTGTTCCCTCCGGGTTGGGAGTGAGTTGCTGCCTCAAGCAAAGGAGTTCAAGTATCTCGGGGTCTTGTTCACGAGTGAGGGCAAAATGGAGCGGGAGATGGACAGACGGATTGGTGCAGCGTCTGCAGTGATGCGGGCGCTGTACCGGTCCGTTGTGGTGAAGAGGGAGCTGAGCCGGAAGGCGAAGCTTTCGATTTACTGGTCCATCTACGTTCCAACCCTCACCTATGGTCACGAGCTTTGGGTAGTGACCGAAAGAATGAGATCGCGGATACAAGCGGCCGAAATGAGTTTCCTCCGCAGGGTGGCTGGGCTCAGCCTTAGAGATAGGGTGAGGAGCTCAGACATCCGGAGGAAGCTCGGAGTAGAGCCGCTGCTCCTCCGCATCGAAAGGAGTCAGCTGAGGTGGTTCGGGCATCTGATTAGGATACCCCCCGGGCGCCTCCCTTTGGAGGTTTTCCGGGCACGTCCAACTGGGAGGAGACCCCGGGGCAGACCCAGAACTCGCTGGAGGGATTACATATCTCGTCTGGCTGGGAACGCCTCGGGATCCCCCAGGAGGAACTAGAGAGTGTGGCTGGGGAGAAGGAAGCCTGGGGGACCCTGCTTAGCCGGCTGCCACCGCGACCCGACCCCGGATAAGCGGACGATAATGGATGGATGGATAATAATAATAATAATGAAAAAAAAACAAATAATAATAAAAATAATGATAATAATAATAAAGGGGGATTGACAGGTGATTGACAATCTTTATGGAGGTTGTATTCCGTTGGATGTCCTTTTCCTGTCGCAACAGTTCACAAATCTTGCTGCTGTGTTTGCACATTCCTGTACCTCACCCAGCAGATATGGAAGTTTTTGGTTGTTTGTTAAGTTTTCTAAATTCTTTTGGGTGTTTGAAATCTGTGGGAAGAATGTATCTCTAATGTCTTGGTATAGGTGGCAGGTTGTTAGGAAGTGTAGCTCGGTTTCCACCTCCTGTTGGGTGCAGTGGGTACAGAGTCTGTCTTCTCTTGGTAGCCAGGTCTGCCGGTGGCGGCCTCTCTCCACGGCGAGGCTGTGCTCGCTGAGTCTGTATCTAGTCAAGGTTTTCCTGAGTTTGGGATCGGTCACAGTGCTCAGGTATTCTGCCGTTGTGTATTGTCTGTTTAGTGCCAAATAGCATTCTAATTTACTCAGCTTTTTGGTTGATTCTTTCCAGTGTGTGAGGTAGTTTTCTTTTTGTTTTCTTATAATTTGGTTTATTCTAATGGGATTTCTGTCTGGTGGCTCTGCTTGGTTTTGTGAATAGAGTCCCAGAACCAGCTGGCCGAGGGGGCATCGCTCTAGAGTCTCTCTGTGGATGAGGGATTTGTTATGGAGGTCAAATTTGTCTCCACTTTTGTGGAGCGGTGTTATCAGACCTTGGTTCCAAATATTGGGGAAGATCCCCGAGCTAAGGACAACATTAAAGAGTTTTAATATAGCCAATTGGAATTTGAGGTCTGTGAATTTTATAATTTCATTTAGGATCCCGTCGACACCACAGGCCTTCTTGGTTTTCAGTGATTTTATTTTGTCTTGTAGTTCCTTTAGTGTGATTGGTGAGTCTAGTGGGTTTTGATGGTCTTTTATGATTGACTCTAAACTTTGTAGTTTATCTAGTAAGTGTTTTTGCAGTGGATTATTTTCTATTGGGCCAAAGAGCTTGGAAAAGTGGTTGACCCACACATCTCCATTTTGGATTGGTGGATCCTCATGTTTTTGCTTGTTTAGA
>PIJE02000528.1:221368-245962 GCA_002895965.2 Coryphaenoides rupestris | reverse complement strand
TGGTGTAGGGGTGGGGCTTGCTCTGCTTACAGCCTGCGTGTAAGTGTGGTATGGAGGTAGCAGTTGGTGGGCTGAACCTGTGGTGCAGAATGGTGCCCGTTGGGTGCCGCATGGTGCCCGGTAGGTGTAGCAGGGTGTCCTCTGGGTGCAGCAGGGTGTCCTCTGGGTGCAGCAGGGTGTCCTCTGGGTGCAGCAGGGTGTTCTCTGGGTGCAGCAGGGTGTTCTCTGGGTGCAGCAGGATGCCCGTCTCTCTGTTGCTCCTGTAGGATGTACTCGGTCTGCGGTTGAGTGCGATGTCCTTCAGAGTTTTTGCAAAAGTTGGGACTGTTGCCTTGAAGATGTGCACTTGGTCGTACAGACTGTGCAGGTCCAGGGTCTCTCTCTCTCTCTCTCTCTCTCTCTCTCTCTCTCTCTCTCTCTCTCTGATAGTGATCTTATCTTGCCACCTTGCTACCTTACAATTGTCAATTAATGAGTATTGATTAGAACATGGTTAGGCTAGAATCTGGGCTTATATTCTTATCCTCAGTGACTTATACCCGATGCATTGGGCTTGTTAGGATGTACTGTATATCTCATCTAATATTTTATTTCTGCCATTATGTTAAGCATATATCTTTGTGTAAGGAATGTCATATGTATAACGTTTCAATAATTGTGATCAATATAATAAAATGTTTAAGTTAAAGGACCATAGGAATAGGATATTACTTTAAGTAGGCTATTACATGTTAATAGTGATGATGTGTTTAATTGTAAATGAATTGTACATATTTTTGGATGAAAATGAATGATTTATATTAATCAATCACTAGTGGCAGCCCTAAAGTTAAGTGTTTACGATGAGACATGTTTGTGTGTGTCCCATCGCCGTCTATCAATCAGAAATAGGGTTGCATTTGGAGTCATGCATTTATTAAACGGTTATCAAACGGTTGAGGCTGTTCATTTGACTGCAAAAGATGAAAAGATGATCCGCTACAGTCGTATATATAAATCATACCTAGGAGACACAGCGGAATAAACCAGTCCACAGTATGTCGACTTCCCACTGTGAGTGAGTGATGATCCTGCATGTAACCACCAGACCACATTAGTGAGCAGAAATCGCATCCCCCAATTACAGCGGAAGATGCCCTCTTTGTGTTGCGTGTGTGTAGGCAGGAAGCATTGTGGCTGTACTGCAGCTGGCGCCTGCAGCCGAGGGAAACATTGTGTTGTGAACCCCCTTTGTCCGTGGCTATCGGCTGGATAAAAGATTGCCAGAGATTCCCTATAGGCAGCCTTATATCAGAACATCAGGGAGATAGCAGGAGAAAGAATTGTGTCTTCAATCGACTTCCAAATATTTATCCCAGTGGTCAAGCAAGGACTCAGACAGACTCAACTGCAGGCCACAGGGTAGGAAGAGATGGACAAACAATGCCGGTTTATTTTTAATACAGCATAATGATGAAGGCCAGGGATGAGGCAGGAATCGTATCAGTGGGCAAGCCATGGGGGTCAAGGTACCGATACAGCAGTCCGCTGAGCGTACAAGTTAAATGGGTTGAGACAATATCAGAGAGTCTGTCTATCTACTGAGCCTAATCATGAATTGAACCGGAATCAGGTGTGTACAGGTGCGCTTCTTGCGTGTCCGGCGGCGTGGCAGGTCAGGTGAAGTGAGCCCGACACCAAGACATGTGTTCTGCCAATGAGTTCGTAGCAGTGTCCCTGCTGCAAGCCACGTAAATGTGGCTTCTGCCGGGCTCCTCAAAGCTCAGGACACAGGCAGTTGATGGTTGATGAATAAACTGGTTTATTGCAAAGTTTGAAGTTGTGTGAAGACAAAGCAGAGTGTGATTGTCTGTGTGCTGGCCTGTGTGTAGGTCACCACACACCACAGGTGTGCAGCCTCACCCAACCCCAGACTCTAATTGGGCCAGGTGAGGCTGCCTAAACCATCAAATGCTGTGATATCCTTTATGTATTTAATTATTTATTAACTAATTATGTTTGTCATTTGGTCTGCGTGCCTCATTTTGGTTGGCTCAATGTCATCTGTTTATTTACACTATATTTGTTGAAAAGCAATACAGAAATGTATATGAAGTAATACCCGACCCAAGGAGTTAAAGGGCAGATTTTTATGAAGGATTAGGTGGCTAGTATTGAGGTCATCCTCCTTCTCGAGAAGCGCTATCGATTTGATTTTGAGACAACTGCCTGAAATGAGATGTTTATTTGTGGATTTGAGGTCTAAATCCCCCCCCCCCCCCCCCGCACCCACCCCCCATCTCATCATGCTTTCTTTTCTAAATAATAAATATAAGTGCCATGTGCAGAAGCCTTTAGGTTTTACAGAGGGAGTTGAGGCCTTGGGGTTCAACAGGCTAAAAGCATTCTCATCATTTCATGAATTGACATAGATTGATTGCCAGCATAAATTGGGGGCATTAGGCTGTTAGCGGCATTTCCACATTTGTTAAGAGGGCAAATTGTTATCGCTCCATTAAGCCCTTTCACATCAATGCCTCGGACTCAAGGACAAACGCACAGTTGTGCACAACACACAAGGCCATGTATTTACATACAGTATGTGGTCTTTCATGCACATTTATGAGCCTTGCCATTATTATGATGTATTGGCACTTCTATTAACCAGTTTAGTCAATAGAAGAACAACCGAAGACAAAACGCAAAAATGAAACGGCAAAAAGCAAAGTATCCCAAGGACATCCAAGAGAGGAGCACTTGGAGAGTATGTGTCCATAGCTGCGGGCCAGGACCATGCTAGGAAGAGGAAAACCCAAGAGTGAGAGTGGGTCGCATGTCAACTTATGCAACAGCCACAGACTCGGATTCAAAGTAGCATGCTAAAGTGCACCACTCAGCAGCCATGGGCTTCTGTTAGCTCCCATCATGCTGTGTTCATTTAAAGTAGGGATGTCAGACATGACGTTTTGGGGGGAATTTTTCATTTAAAAAAACACTTGAATGTAAGCAAATTGAGATTGAAATTATCCATGTCTATGTTTATGTAAAAATACGTATGTCTGGGACAACATATCAATCCATATCTATGTGATGTAAAGATATGTATGTCTGAGACATTCCATATCTGTGAACAGGCGTTCTCGGTGTAGAGCATTAACAAATCCAAACTGTGAAATTGACTGACACAGACATTTAAATGGCAGAACATTTTAAATCGCAACTGCCCAGAAACTGGTACCTAATGTCAGACTGTCTGCTAAAAGCCAAAAAGGTGTGTCCACCAGCAAGTGAAAATGTAGGCCTAACTATTTATTTTACATTGTGTTCATTTCATATGCCAACGTGCAATTTGTCATTGATTGGTAATAATTGCCAAGTAGCTTAATTATCCATGTGTTAAGTCATATTGATGTTAAAAAAAGAATCAGACCCCATGAGGTCTCATTTGAACCAATCAGGTCCACTAGCTTATATGAGTCTGACAACCCTGCTTTCAAACCTCTGACAACCAACCACAAAACAATTCATGCATTTATGATTTAATAATCAAGTGTCATAATAGTGCAATCTTTGATTATGCATAATTGTTCAGAAATATTTGAAATGTTTGTTAAAGCATCGTTTTGCTGATCAGCGCTATGATCAGGACTGTGGGAGTGTCCGTGGTACACTTGATTGACATCTAGTGTGCCACACCTCCTTCATATAATCTTACTACAAACCCAACCTATGCACCCCATCAGGCGAGTGTACAAATGTCTATATTTGCATTACAATTGGAACCAAGACTTAATTAGCCTAATAACAAGCTTTATGAATCATTACAATTTAATTTGTCAGTTATACCTATCAACTCACACAACAGACAAACATGGGTTTGAGTATTTTATGATTTTTCACAATTGCCAAGATTTCTTGTACATTCTTTGAAACCTTCACCCATTTTCTCAAAACGTTAAACCCAAAACCAGATTCTGAGAGTGTGTGGTGCATTGGCTAATCAGTGCACCACAGGTTATGTCAGCCATCAGCAACTTAGTACAATTAATATTGTATAATGTATGTACTGCAGGTAATGCAGTGTTGAATGTCTGTATATTCCTACATATACAGTAAGCCCAAAGAAAATTCTAAATGTAAAGCACATTACAGAACAGTGAACCATGTTGGGCATCAGTAGGAGCCATGGAAAGATTTATTCTGCCTCAGCATTACATCAACACTGTCCCATTACATCACATTTTTGTCACATGACAAAGATGTGATACATGCAACAAATGTATACAGTAAACTGAATACCGGTCAACAAAATACAGTCAATAGAACCATTAGCTGTTCTCTTCTCTCAAGGTCCTGATGATGGTGGCCACAGAGAATCTGCTCACATTGGGTTGTACTCTTTCTCCCGCTTCACTCAATGTCATTCCATGAATGTGAACAAGGTCTAGTTGCCCGAATTTCATCTGAAATATTTGCAACACAACACCAAGACCACCAAGTCTCCAAAATGCAATAATTCTTTGTCGATATACACAAATTCTACCAAAGACTGCAAACATTGGTCAAAATCTCATAATTCTACCAAGACATGAAGACAATCATAGCACAATGACCTGCAAAATACTATGTGCAGATGGTATTACAGAAGATACATTATTTTACATATGTACGTTGTACCTTTAAACACTAGTATATAGTACATAATTATTTCATTATTGTTAGATTTGAATGTTATTTTTTCATTTTAAAGTAAAAACATTTAATACAAAAACAGATGACTCATCTTTAATTAGAATATGTACAATGTGCAAAAGGGATATACAGTAAGCCATAGCAATGCAGTAAAAGCTTAATTAGCAAAGAAATAACAGATGACTGCAAAAGTTATAAAACTAACACACATCTACAATAACTCAGATGAACATACACATCTGCAAATAGAAAAATACACAGACAGAAAGGTCTTTCACTGCTGGAATCGACTCGGTCCTTTGCATCAGAGGTGGCAGAGCTCCCCTCCTTTACCCCCACCAAACTAACCCACTTCCACTTACCCTAAGCAGGGTTCAGGTCCCATCCCCTCTTGGATCCCGAGCACTTACAAAAATAACACTTAGCATCATGTAGCATTTCTATTTACAGTGAATCTTACCGTACCAACAATGATATATTGTTGTTTCACTTTCTTCAGACAAATGTACTTAAGTCGCTTTGGATAAAAGCATCTGCTAAATGCCCTAAATGTAAAAAACATATTTGGAAAAATCTTTTGGTGGATGATGGTTGAAGACTTTCCACATGTGAATGTGAACTGTTGAACAGATGAACAGCTTTATAGTATGTGAGGTTCTATCAGTTTTGATACAGAGTGTGCAAGCAATTGCAAATGTTACCAATATATATGGTATGGCTTTCAAATGCCACTGTTGTATTAACTGTGTGAAGCGTTTTTCAGAATCGTTGAAAGCTTTTTACAAATCGTTAAAATCTGTATTATACACGATTCCTGATACGCAGAAGCAAAGAGCTTTTGTCTGATTGGTAGGTTTAACATTCTCAGAAATCTGAAAACCAATTGGTTGACTGATATGGATTTTTGTATGATTGGTTTGTGTAAATATTTGTTGAAATAAATAAATGTTCAAAATAAACATCAGAGCATTAGCATGCCCAAGTCAAACCCAATATGGGGGTAAGTTTTCAAAAACTATAAAAACTAACAATATTTCGATTTTGGATTGAAACTAAAATGGGTTTACTAATGGCTCACACACACATATCTCTATTACAGCTCACACACATACAGTATCTATATTACAGCTCTCACACACATATCTCTATTACAGCTCACACACATACAGTATCTATATTACAGCTCTCACACACATATCTCTATTACAGCTCACACACACATATCTCTATTACAGCTCACACACATATCTCTATTACAGCTCACACACATATCTCTATTACAGCTCACACACACATATCTCTATTACAGCTCACACACATATCTCTATTACAGCTCTCACACACATATCTCTATTACAGCTCTCACACACATATCTCTATTACAGCTCACACACATATCTCTATTACAGCTCACACACATATCTCTATTACAGCTCTCACACACATATCTCTATTACAGCTCACACACATATCTCTATTACAGCTCACACACATATCTCTATTACAGCTCACACACATATCTCGATTACAGCCACTTCTATATTAGGCCATGACACTCTCTCGCTCTCTCGCTCTCTTTCTCTCTCTCTCTCTTCCCCCCCCCCCCCCCCCCCCCCCCCCCTCCACCACGCTCTGTCCCCCCACCCCCCCCCCCCCCCCCCCCCCCCAGGTGGTGTGTGTGGTGCACAACTTCAAAGGCAAGCTGTTGCTTAGCGAAGAGTCCCCCTCCCCCTCCCCCCCACCAGAGGACCACATGGCCGGGGGGCCGGTCCTCAACATGGGCCGGGTCGACACCTCCTTGGAGAAGTACATTGCCTCACAGGTGAGTCACACACACACACACACACACTTCACCCATCCATCCACCTGTGATGTCCCACATTTCACAAATATCACATCTTTATTTTTATAGTTTTCTCCATGAAAATGCAAATTGTGAAGCCAAAATGATGATCATTCCCAATGATAGTGAATCACGTAGCAATCGCAATATCCGTCAAAATAATAAGCGATATGATTTTCTTTACCATATTGTTCAGCCCTACCTGAGGTCACATATATTTGTTGCCAAGCAACCAAAACTGACTTTGGCGCATGTTAGTTCAGTTTAACGTGTACACTTGGAAAAGCTGCACGTGAACGGCTGCCCAGACAGACGACAACGATGAGACCAGTGTAGTTTAGATAGACTGCATCTAAAGCACTGCTAGCAGTACACTGTGCTCACTAGCTTCATTGTATTCATTGAACTACGTTCATTGAATGAGAGTTTAAATATTTGCAAAAAGAAATATTGTAAGACAGAATTGAAAATTGATTAGACATGTCTAGGGCTCCCTGCAGAACAGTATGCATGTACACACACACACACACACACACGCGCGCCATACATTACTGCTGCTTCCAGGAGACAGATGACGAAGAGGAGTCATCCTGGGCCATCAAAGAGCACTTCCTGGCGTTCTTGCGCTGGCTGCGTGACGGTCTGGGCCGCCTCTACCAGCAGCTGATAAAGAAAAGGCAAATTAACGTATGCGCCGGTGTGACATCCTTATAGAGAGCCAAGTCTCTAGACCCACCTCCCCCTATGCCTCTCCGTCTCCTTCTCTCCTCTCTCCCTCTCTCCTTCCTCTCTCCTCCCTCTCTCCTTCTCTCTCTCTCTCCTCTCTCTCTCTCTATCCTCTCTCCTTCTCCTCTCTCTCTCTCTCTCCTCTCTCTCTCTCTCTCTCCTCTCTCTCTCTCTCTCTCTCTCTCTCTCTCTCTCTCTCTCTCTTCTCTCTCTCTCTCTCCTATTTGTCTGTGTGTGGTGCACAACTTCAAAGGCAAGCTGTTGCTTAGCGAAGAGTCCCCCTCCCCCTCCCCCCCACCAGAGGACCACATGGCCGGGGGGCCGGTCCTCAACATGGGCCGGGTCGACACCTCCTTGGAGAAGTACATTGCCTCACAGGTGAGTCACACACACACACACACACACTTCACCCATCCATCCACCTGTGATGTCCCACATTTCACAAATATCACATCTTTATTTTTATAGTTTTCTCCATGAAAATGCAAATTGTGAAGCCAAAATGATGATCATTCCCAATGATAGTGAATCACGTAGCAATCGCAATATCCGTCAAAATAATAAGCGATATGATTTTCTTTACCATATTGTTCAGCCCTACCTGAGGTCACATATATTTGTTGCCAAGCAACCAAAACTGACTTTGGCGCATGTTAGTTCAGTTTAACGTGTACACTTGGAAAAGCTGCACGTGAACGGCTGCCCAGACAGACGACAACGATGAGACCAGTGTAGTTTAGATAGACTGCATCTAAAGCACTGCTAGCAGTACACTGTGCTCACTAGCTTCATTGTATTCATTGAACTACGTTCATTGAATGAGAGTTTAAATATTTGCAAAAAGAAATATTGTAAGACAGAATTGAAAATTGATTAGACATGTCTAGGGCTCCCTGCAGAACAGTATGCATGTACACACACACACACACACACACGCGCGCCATACATTACTGCTGCTTCCAGGAGACAGATGACGAAGAGGAGTCATCCTGGGCCATCAAAGAGCACTTCCTGGCGTTCTTGCGCTGGCTGCGTGACGGTCTGGGCCGCCTCTACCAGCAGCTGATAAAGAAAAGGCAAATTAACGTATGCGCCGGTGTGACATCCTTATAGAGAGCCAAGTCTCTAGACCCACCTCCCCCCATGCCTCTCCGTCTCCTTCTCTTTCCCTCTCTCTCTCGCTCTCTATCCCTCTCTCCTTCTCCATCCCTCTCTCCTTCTCTCTCTCTCTCTCTCTCTCTCTCTCTATCCCTCTCTCTCTCTCTCTGTCTCCTTCTCTCCTCTCCCCCTCTCTCTCTCTCTCTCTCTCTCTCTCTCTCTCTCTCTCTCTCTCTCTCTCTCTCTCTCTCTCTCTATCCCTCTCTCCTTCTCCATCCCTCTCTCCTTCTCTCTCTCTCTCTCTCTCTCTCTCTCTCTCTCTCTCTCTCTCTCTCTCTCTCTCTCTCCCTCTCTCCTTCTCTATCCCACTCTCCTTCTCTCTCTCTCTCTCTCTATCTCTCTCCTTCTCTATCCCTCTCTCCTTCTCTCTCTCTGTATCTATCTCTTTCTCTCACTCACTCACTCTCTCTCTCTCTCTCTCTGTGTATCTCTCTCTCTCTCTCTCTCTCTCTCTCTCTCTCTCTCTCTCTCTCTCTCTCTCTCTCTCTCTCTCTCTCTCTCTCCCCTCCCTCTCTCTCCATCTACACCTACTAGCCATCTGGTGTGCTGCTGCCACCCCCCCCCAATCTAAATTAACGTTCCCAAAAAATCATTGTTTAGGAAAGGTGGCTAAAGAAAAGGAAAGGAGTGGGTATCTAGAGTACTTGGCACGTGTGGTTGAAGTGCTTTATTTTCCATTCACTTTCCTTCTCGTTCTACTCTAAGTAAACACGCCCACCGCCTCCCCCTCTGCCTGCTCAGGCATCTCCTCTCCCCCTCCCCTGGGATTGTGTGTGAGCGTGCAGTGCAGCACAGTGTGTGTGTGTTTGTGTGTGCACGGTGTGTGTGTGTGTGTGTTTGTGTGTGCATGGTGTGTGTGGTGTGTGTGTGTGTTTGTGTGTGCACGGTGTGTGTGTGTGTGTGTTTGTGTGTGCACGGTGTGTGTGTGTGTGTGTGTTTGTGTGTGGTGTGTGTGTGTGTCGCTACTCACCGTGCCACACGCTAAACAGACACACTTCCATCTGACAATCCCATTGCACGTCGTCGTCGTCCGGTGTGCCGACAGATCACCTCGGCAGTAAAGGTCACGCAGGGAAATTGGCTCCTTGTAAAAATAGAGCAGTCTTAAGAAAGTCTGGAGGCTGTGATGGGCCCACGGCTGCACATAGTAGGGCTTTTAGCCTCCTCAACAAATGAATCTCGTTCGCTTTCTGTGGACCGTGAGTCATTACGTATCACAAGGTGATAAAAAAAATTCTTTCTCCTGTTCACAATGATTAAAAGTTCTCTTCTGGATTTGCAATCAACCGTTTGGAATTGGATTAGCAAATGGTTAAGACCCAGAGGGGCAACAAACAATACAGGAAGTGTTTCTAAAATGACCCACTAGTTTGGCGTGTTTAGCTTTTGCTACACACACATAGAAGAGGGAACTGCATGCAAGGGAAATCATCAATATCTTCAGACTGAACCTGAATATATGATAACTGTATATGGTTTCATTTGTGATTTATAGATGAGCAAATCTCTTTTGCGAGGATTGTTAGACCAGCCCCAACTACAGTAATCTAATGAACTACATTAGGAATACATTCAATGTACTTGTATACCAATACCTTCCAATATAAATACTCTCAACCCTTTTATTTAAGGTTCATAGCTTGTATTAAATGTACATTGAAAAGCCTAATGCTAAACATTCTTGTATGTGTGACACATGTGTTTTCGTGTTGACAAAACCAAATGCTTTGGCCATTTTATAAGGAGTTATGATTGTTATTAAAGACGACGCTGTGTTTCAGTTAGAAAGCATTTAGTCACCTGCCACTTAACAACTGGTTTCCAAAACAACACACTCATGAGATATGGTGTCATTGACAATGCAAATCATGATTATTTTTGGTACAAATTGGATAAATAGGAGATGGTCAGTCTAACTGCAGGCCACCTTAACAGATTTGGTGTGCTTTCAGATATGGAATGCTGACAAGGGCTTTATGACAATGGAGGCCGATTTCCAAGGTACTGTAGCCATCAGAGCTGCAGTTGCACCACCCTCCTGCCTGCCCCCTACCCCCTCCACCTCCCACTGCCCCCTACCCCCACCACCTCCCACTGTCGCCTACCCCCACCACCTCCCACTGTCCCCATGCACAAACTGTTGCTTATTGGGTCTAACCAAGTCTCACTCAAGGAGAAGTCTGGTTCTGAATCTCTGAGAGTTGAGTTGTTGCAGGAAGTGAACGGTGGGAACGTAAGTGAGAGCTGGAGAGTGGAGTGCTGGCAAGAGTTTGTTGTGGTGGACTACAGTAAGCCTAGCTGTTATCTAAAAGTTTTTCAATGTCATGACTTAATTTATTATTATTCTGATTTTAACAATGCAGAGATTTCAGAGCCAGACAGAGCGAGACCTGTTTAGGTGCAGGAACAAACAAACTGGATCAAGTGAAAGCTAAAGAAACAACCCTGCAGAGATCCTTTCCATAATGTTGTCAGGCACTTGTCTGACAACATTATCACATAAGAAATAACAATCTGAACCTGGCAAAAACAAGCACTTTTACAGGGTATTCATTGATGTCAAAGGGTTACATTGCAAATGTTTTGCGGCTGACAGCTGAAGCACCCTCGCTCAATACTGAACCAATTTCAAAAACCGCATTCTTCACTTAGACCCAAAATGATGGGAAAATAGGGTCCAGGTTGAAAAATCCTGAAGTTATCGTTTACATGCTCAGGCAACAGCAGCTTGTAACACAACCTCACAAGATGGTGGCAGAACCCTGCTGCGTACATGTCGCTCAAATCAGAGATGCGACCACAACGCGGATCCCTGCTTGCTGAAATGATGAGCAGTAAATAAGAGGTGTAATCACCAGTTAATGTTTGAAAAAATGTACTTTATTTTGCCATCTGTCATCCACAGATGTTTGCATACATTTGGTTGTTTCTTGGTTGATAAATCACCCTCTGGTGTAACAATACACATTGACGCCTTGTTGCGCATACAACATATAAAATCAAAACAGCAAACTGCAGGTTTCTGAAAAAGCATGCAGCAGCACGTTGAGGCCTTTACCCTTGCCCAACCTCGACCCAAAACAGTTGCATGGCTGTTTCCAGCTACCAAGCTAACTCTCATCTCCATCACTATTGCCAGGTCATGTTCAAGGTGGTACCTCGCAGCCTAGCCATTATGAAGCCTAGCAAATGTGAGTGCTTGAAACATATTCTGTTCAAATCAAACTGTTCTGTCAGCAATATAATGTTGTTTCACACTTTAAAAAATGCACTTATTGTAGGTCGCTTTGGGCAAAAGCATCTGCCAAATGCCCCCAATGTTAATGTAAATGTAATGTGAAGTAAATGTAAGCTTTCAGCACAATCATTATGTGATTCCCTAATGCCAACTCCTCAAGATGCCAAGTTAAAACCTCCTAATGGTAGAAGGAAGAGAGATCCCATTTCTAGGATGGCTAGCGGTGCAATAGGGCTGTGAAAAGTATGTCAGCAGACATTTTATATATATATATATATCAAAAGAAAACTTGGATTGGTATGATAACATTTTGGCAAAATCCATACAAAGTAATATATGTTCACAAAGCTTGTGCTTCTGTAATTAATAAATGCTGCATTTAGACCGTTTACAATTTTTTTTACAACCGTTTACTACTCAATTTCATCCCGGGCCATATCAGCATAATGGTTGACCTCAAAGGGCCGGTTGTAACTGTAAGACTATATAAATATATCTAGTCTTTATCATATTACATAATTGCTTCTGCATTTGTTTATTATTGGGTTTAGTCTTGGAAAAGTCTTGGAAAAATAATTGCAAGCAGGGATTCAAGTGTACAAATATTGTACAATTTGTATCAGACTGGACTGGGAACATCATTCAGGCTGGGAAATATAGTCCCAGTCAGGCCACCCCAGTCCCGGGCTGGGGAATACTTCAAGTTTCAAGTTTCAAGTTTCAAGTATTTTATTGTCACTTCACAATTTACACGTGAGTATAAGCAGTGAGTGAAAAACGTTTTGTGCAAAACGCCCGACAACTGCTATTCACAACTGCTATCATTAAACATGTAATGACACACATACACAGACACTCACCAAATGCATGGTTATAAGGCATATTGCAATGGTTACCGGGAAGACAATAGACAATAACCACCCCAGAAACAAACTGTACACACTTCTACCATCAGGCAGGCGATACCGCAGTATCAAGTGATACTGAGCAGACTCAGAGACAGCTTCCACAGTCAGGCCATCAGGCTGCTGAACAAGTGCTAGTACTAAGTGTTACTGCTAGTGCTAGTGCTACTGCTAGTGCTTGTCCTGGTGCTAAGTGCTAGTGTTACTGCTGGTGCAAGTGCTGGTAGTAGTGCTAAATGTTGGTGCCAGTGCTACTGCTAGTGCTAGTATTACTACTAGTGCTAGTATTACTACTAGTGCTAGTACGGGTGCTAATTGCTGGTGCTAGTGTTGTTCTAGTGTGACTGTCTGAGGAAGTATTCTGTGACATTCTGTGAATATCAAAATATAACAATGTATATTTTATTACATTGATTTATATTTGTATTGCTCCCCTTAATATTTTTTGGATACTTTATTTTATCTTATACAGTTTTCTTTTGTTTAGATTTTTTGTAACTTTAATATAGTTTCTATTCTATTTTTATTTCTATTTTTTTAACTATTCTGAAAACATATGGGGCTCTCTGACGCCCAGGCCAAACGACACCGATGGTCCACCAAGAAAAAGTTTGTTGTTTGTTGTTAATTTCCTGCATTCTGGTGATTCTTTTCCCGCCACCTGCTCAAGCACCGGTGTTATGATAGCCGTGGCATTGAAATACAACTACAACTAGCACTGGCCTGGCCCGCAATTCACAAGTTAATGCAAATACAAACTAACAAAATCCATCACTATATATTATTATGTATTGTATACCCTAAAAACATTGCTCTCTCTACCATGAAAATAGAACTAATTCAGACAAAAAAAGAAACTTTCTCGGCCACGCCCGTCTCGCCACCGTACTCAGTCTAGCACTGTCCGAAGCGGTGAAATATGTCGGCGAAATGTAAGGGTACTGGCGATTTACGGCTCATCAGCAGCCAAAAAGCGGACTAACTTAGATAGCTACATAGGTTTAGGTTTTATGGAGGGAACAGACAAAACTCGACCAGAGTGCGTGATATGTGGAGAAAGGTTAGCTAATGATAGCATGAAGCCGAGCAAGATGAAGAGGCACCGAGACACTAAACACCCTGAGACGGTAAACAGAGACCTGGACTTTTTTCTTCTGAAAAAAGAGATGGCTTTGGGAAACAGACCGATAGATATCCGAACCGCGTTCGTCAGGGCTGGGACTCAGATGCAGAATGCCACAGAGGCGTCTTTTGAGTGTTCGCTTTTAATAGCCAAGGCGAAGAAAGCTCACAACGTCGGCGAGCAGCTAATCAAACCAGCCTGCATTAAAATGGTTAAACTGTGCGGCCCGCAGGTGGCAGATGAACTAAAAACTGTCCCGTTATCCAACAACACTGTGAAAGAAAGAATTGATAAAATGGCAAGTGACTGTGAGAAGCAACTTATTGAAAAGCTTAGAAAAGGTCCATTTGCCATACAACTGGATGAAACTACAACTGTAGCGGACGAGGCTGTGCTTATCGTATACGTGCAGTATATTGATGGTGAAGATTTGAAGCAGGACATTCTCATGTCGGTCAATCTTACCACCACAACCAGGGCCAGGGATATATTTGCCACAGTCGACACTTACCTCTCATCCCACGATCTTCCCTATGGAAACTTAGTCGCTTGCTGTACAGACGGAGCAGCCTCGATGATGGGGACAAATAAGGGATTCAACAGCCGCTTGAAGGAAAAGGCTCCAGAATGTGCAATCTTTCACTGCATGATACATCTCCAAGCCCTGGCCAGTAAAAAACTGTCCGATGACCTCAGTGAAACACTAGCAACTGTAGTTAAATTAGTGAATTACATAAAAAGTCGCCCCACCAACAAGCGTCTATTTGCAGAACTATGTGAAGATGAAGCGCACCAAACTCTCCTTCTGCACACAGAGGTGCTCTGGTTATCGCGCGGCTGCATGCTTGTGCGCTTTATGGAACTGCAACAACAAATTGAAGAGTTCCTGCAAACTCGTAACCCCACACTGGCAGAACAAATGACCGAGTCATTTTGGATTAAAACAGCATTCAGTCTGTATAATGAGACGAACAAGCATTTGCAGGGCGCGGAGTCCAACATAATGCAATGCAAAGAGGCGCTGGATGCTTTTGCGCGCAAGCTGGAGTACAGGGTCGGAAAAATGGAAAGAGGGGAGCTGCAACAGTTTCCACTACTGATGAAGCAGTCCTGGGGCACTGTACCCATGCCTTTACATCGCAAGTTCACCAGCCACATGAACTTGCTGCAAGAGGAGTTAAAATCGCGATTTGCTGACACAGATCAATATGTCTCCAAGGAGTAGTGGGTTTTGGATCCATTCATGGCCAAAGTCGAGGATGTGGAATACCTGAACTGCGAGGATGAACTTGCTGACCTCCAGGCTGATTCACTGTCAAGGAAATACTTCCAGGATCAAGGATTTAAGAAGTTTTGGATTGTCAGAGGACCGTGCATCGCTCCCAGGCTCGCACTACATGCCACGACCAGGATCATTCTCCCGTTTACTACGACATATCTGTCAGAAACGGCCTTCAGCGCACTTGTCGTAAAAGCACGCAACAAACTGGACGTTCACAATGACTTCCGACTAGCTGTCACTCACATTAACACCTAACATCCCATCCCTGGTTACGAGCATGCAAGCCCAAGGTTCTCAGTAAAACAACAAATGAAAGGTTATGAAAAGCTGCTTGTGGTTATGCTCTTATGAAAAGGGTTTTTGAATGCACTAAAAATAATAAAATGAAGAGCAATTAAATGGGCTTTGCCATAAACAGGAATACATTTATAAATGTGAAACAAACAAATAGATGCTGTAAATGCAATTGAATTGAAATTGAATGCACTTGTTATTGTTATGGTTATAAAATGCTAATTATGCTGTAGTTGTGCACTTATGAGTAAGTAAGAACTATCTATCCCCTCTAAAAAAGAATAAAATAAAGAGCAATGAAATGTGGTAGGCCTTTGCCATAAGCAGGAATACTTATAGGCCTAAATGTGAAACCATTAGATTTAATGTGAAACACAGTAAATGCAGTGATGATATGATCTGGGGGGATTGTAAAGTTCTACCAGCTAATAAATACATGAACATTTTTTTTTCTTTTATGTAGGGGGGGGGGCTCAGATTGGATCAGATTTGAGTCAGGTGGGCCCTGAGACAAAAGGTTGGGAACCCCTGATATAGATGACTAGGCCACTGGGAAAACTCCCGGTGCTCCCCATGGCCAGTCTAATTTGTATGATATGCAAATTATATTCTTTGCAAGCTCTCGCGGGCCACATATGAGGTTATGATGTAGACAACCATTGTCAAAACCACCTCTGGAGTAAGTGTACACCACATTCTAGATCGACCAGTTCTCGTCTGGACAGGATCTTTGTCGGGTTTAGCATTGTCAAGTCTCGTGCTTAACTCATACGTCACACAATGCTGAGCAAAAATACAATCCCTCAAACATGGATATTGAAGGGTAAAAGACAACAATAACAGACAACTACAGCTTTGTGTGTGTGTGTGTGTGTGTGTGTGTGTGTGTGTAATGCTGCAGTTGCCACACATGCCTTGTGCCGTATCAAGCATGGGTCTGGTAAACTGCCCCTGTGGCTAAGCAGGCTTTTCAAGTATGGGATTCATTTAAGAAAACTAAAAAGAGGAGACTGGTTTCAACAACGCCCATCAGCCCCAATATATTCTGCACCAGTGTTAATTTTGGCAGCTATTTTAGATTTAGTCTTAGTCTTAGTCTTTAGATGAAAATGCATATTAGTTTTACCGGAACTGCTGTGAATAACAGACCGGGTATCCGTCTAATGATGTATTGCATAGATCGACATACTGCGCGCTGCATTCATCTGATTGATAAAAACCCGACAATGCGCGCCTGCCCCCCCCCTCGCTGGACCTTATTAACTGTTATAAGATGCAGAAGCGCCTGGTCCTGTTCAACTTTACTTGAATGAGCGTAGAAAGACTGGACGTTTTGATCAAGATCACCAACAATGAGCTGATCAGTGTGACTACAGTCCGTCTTATTGGTGTGTGTGTGTGTGTGTGTGTGTGTAAGAAATCGCCGGCAACACACACCAAGAAGACTGACTGTAGTCACGCTGATCAGCTCATTGCTGGTGATCTTGATCAAAACGTCCAGTCTTTCTACGCTCATTCAACTAAAGTTGAACAGGATCAGGCGCTTCTGCGTCTTAATAAGGTCTAGCGACCACCGCCAGAATGTCGCATTTTCTTCACATTCTCCCGTCTATGATGATCTTTTGATGGTTTATGTTTTTTCCCACTGTAGAAACAACCACCGGCTCCTCTGTTCCATCAAAGTTATTAATTATTACATTCAATGAATAATTTCGCTTAAAATCTCTTACGATATGTGTGTGTGTGTGTGTGTGTGTGTGTGTGTGTGTGTGTGTGTGTGTGTGTGTGTGTGTGTGTGTGTGTGTTGTCTCTGACAGGACTTGACAGCTGTCACTAGGCTAGTTAAGTCACGGGAATGGCGCGCTGTGATTGGCCGAGCGGATATATCTGAGTCTGCTGAAAATCTGTCGTGGCATTTATCACAGTTTGGAAAGAAAGGGAATAATATAATAATATAATAATATAATAATATAATGCAGAGAAACTAGCCGGTTGTCGCGTTTTGCGGAAATTGAATGTAGAACTTTGAATAGTGATCAAATGGCAAACTCCTGGTGGCGAGAACTCGATTTTTTTTTAAATGGCGCTTATCGCGTTTTGGAACCAAACTCTTTAATAATTTATTACATTTTGAATGTCCGTTAGTCCACCACTAACTCGTCTCGTCTCGTCAACGAAAGTAAAAATAGATTTAGTCACAGTTTTTATTTTCAAAGATCCGTTTTCGTCACGTCAATGTCACGTCTTAGTCATGGGAAAAAGGTTGTTAACGCATATTTTTCAGCAAACATTTCGTTCACGAAATTAACACTGTTCTGCACCCCCAGCCTGGAACCTTCTCTTTATTACTGGACTGTGTTAACTTCAGCACCAAACTCTCAAAGTGCACTTATACCAGAAGAGTTATACCTCGTTAGCTTTTGTACAAAAGGAGTTTTGCCTGACAGGGAGCATGCTATACAGCCTTATTATGAGTATTTTTTAAGTGAAGCGATTCGGCGACAGATTTTTTTATTTAAATATGTATACAGTCCTTGTTCAATGGTAAAGTGGCCCTGTTGACATGTATTTGTTGTCTCTTCATTTGCTGTCATTTTCAAGTTCCCTCCGAATGCCCAGACCCCCACTGCCCCTCCAAGCTCTTCCTCAACCACTTTCTCTTCCTTCCCTGCTCTGTGCCTCTTCTCCCATCTCTGATTTAGCTTAGCTTCTTTTATTTGGCAACTCCCCTCGAAGCGATTTTAATGTCTGGAGAGATGAGTTCAATAGTTAATTAACCAAATTAATTCATTTGTTTTACCCCATGAAACACTTTTTATTTGCATATTTTCTTTCACCCATTTAAACAGCGGGATAGTCACAATATGTGGCTGATCATCATGTGCTGTTAGTGATTGTGTAATTGCGAGTGTGTGTGTGTGTGTGTGTGTGTTTGTGCTTCGAAGGGGTGTATGCCGATAAAAGACCTACTTCCTCTTCTTCCTCCTCATCTCACTTTGGCCCTTGACTTTTCTCTGTCTCCCTGCAGAACCACATCGCCTTCGCTGAGGTCACATGACGTTGAGTCGGCTGTTTGGGAGACACACTGGACGTCCACTCTTTTCACCATCCACTCTGATTAGCAACCTAGTGCAGCGCTTACACCCCCCCCACTGCCCCATGTGCTGGACCCTCCCCCACCCTGCTACCTGTCTGTCATTTGCTGCTTTTGATGTTGAAAATGCTCAAGAAAGGAAATGTGTAATAATGTGTAATAACTTGACGGAACAAAGTGATTCTGCTTTCGTCTTCATCTATGCACTATTATGAGTCTCTTTCACGTTCTCTGAGTTTACCTCCCAAATTCTACTGCTACAGAGACTTGGGGTGCACAGGAAGGAGGTGCCGACATTGAGGCTTTTCGACCAATCATTAGGCTCCAAACTGTCCATCAGAAATGTTTTTCATTCGTACTGTTTGGGGTGCCAGGAGTTGAGATCAAATCTGAGTACTTTTTTTTTCTTGTCACAAATGTAATTACTGTAATTTTTGGGTCAAAATCTCTTGATCACATTTCGGGCATTTTGGGGACATTTGGAAAGCAGAATATGACATGCATATAGAATGCAGGATAAACTTTGTGTGTACTTTTATTTACTATTAGAATATTTACTCTTTGTTTGTCAAACCGTGTAATTTGGTGTCTATCTATCCATGTGGCGTTATATACTGTTGACATCTCCCAGCTAGGACTGAACAAAACATGGGGAACTAAGGGGTATACTTGTGCCGGTTTGAGTGTGTGGGTGTGTGTTTATGTTTCGATGCAGTCGAACAAAACCAAACAGGGTTTGCGAGCTGCACCAGACAATCAACCGTACATTACTGATCTCCCCTTATACCTTTCTACCTCCCCCTGTGTGTGTGTGTGTGTGTGTGTGTGTGTGTGTGTGTGTGTGTGTGTGTGTGTGTGTGTGTGTGTGTGTGTGTGTGTGTGTGTGTGTGTGTGTGTGTGTGTGTGTGTGTGTGTGTGTGTGTGTGGTGTGTGTGTGTGTGTGTGTGTGTGTGTACGTGCACATGCATATGCTTTCTGTATGTGCTTTGTTGCTGCAAATAGCACAGATCTCAAATAGATTTGGAAATGGCAGCAGAGGTCTCCAACGCAGAGCATTTCCTGTTCTGTGTCTTTATCTCGGATATTATATGGAAATGATATAACGGTTGCTGTTACCCTCATGGGCTGGGGAACTAAGGGGTTTACTTGTATCCTCACAGGCTAATATTGAAATTTGGTTTGCTTGTGGGTATAGCCTATATTAATCCCATGTAGTTTAGTTTGTAGCTAATCGTCTGCCGTCTCATCTGTTTCTGTTACCTAACTGTGTTACTCAAAGTGTAATACTGTTCTAGTGTCGTTGAAATTGTCTCATGTTTTTTCCAAGAAAATTCACATTCACATTCCGGTCAGAAACTACCGGTATGTTTCTCAGACCATCGACAAACGTGACTATTTTTCTTTTGATCACCTTTTTCTTTCAATCAAAACCCTATAAAAGCTGGTTTAGTGTGAGCTCACAGTGGCTTCAGATGTACCTACGTACTTTTAGCTTGCTTTAATGATCGCTGCATCGCCGGTTGGTTCATGTGACAAGCGGAGAAGACCTGTATCCATCTGTCTTCACATTTAAAATCATTCAAAGCGATAGAAAGCTTAATTTCAAGAGTTGAGTTGTCACACAGATACAAAATGTTCAGAGAACATTGTACTTGCCACTTCCAGTGTGTTGAAATATCATTTAGAACGGTGGTCCAATGATGTTCTGAAGGCTAAATCAGTGCTTCATCACACTGCAATTGAAACTTAATGAAAAGGACTGATTTAATAAGAGATTTAACTTACGCAGCAATCAACTCAATTATCTGCTGAACTGTACTTTTTTTTGGGCTTTAGTTTAAAACTACTCATCACATAGCAATAGAAACGTAACATTCAAAATGTTGAATATGGAAATATTTGTTAGCTTCAGAAGTGCACATAGAATCTTGTATGTAGACGATGCAGGATTGATGACATGATATACAAATTTGGTATTGAATTTTTTTGAGATTTCCGTGGAGTGATGGGTAAGAAGTTGTTTGGTTTCTAAGTGGCTTGCAGTGTCTCGGAACAATTCAAAGTGCCAACCCTTCGTGTGAAGCTGTTCTCTTTAGTAGCAATAACATGCGCCATGTTTCTTTCCCATCGGTTCAGAGGTTTAGTTTGTATAGAAAGTCTCATTCTGTTCCCCCTTACATTTTCTATTTTTATAGTAATCACTGAAGCACTTAAATAAGAAATGGACTCTAGGCAGGAAGATGCAGCACTTTAAATCTTAAATCAAGTTATGACTCTTATCATCGCTAATGAATTGTCCACCAGTGTCGCTTCTGCTTTAAACAACAATGATAGCGAATATTCAGGATTTTAAAAAGTATATATGCTCTAAATTGCATTGTAAAAGCTGTTATAGTATTCTATGATATTCTACTGAAAACAGAACTGTATAAAATGTACACGTTGGAAATATTTAGATATATCCTTTTGGTCATGTTAGCAATTGCTACTGTCTTGTTATGACTGTGCACTGTATGTGTGTGAGTGTCTGTGAAGGAAAAAAACCATTTACGGTACATGTTGAATATTAATTTTATTCTGATATAACATGCGTTATATATACTTCATGTTGTTTTACCAGAGATAGAGTATTTCATATAATTGCTGATTTTCTCTTGTATGAATAGTGTTCATATTCAGTTTATTTGTTACATTCCAAACTAAAATATACATATTTCATGATTCCTTGTGAATTGATCTCGTGTTTCAAAGACTTCTACAGACTAAAAACTTCTTTTTCTAAAATAGTGTTGTTTTCTCTCTTCTCTCATGTGGTTTGTTTACCTTAAGTGATAACATTTTGTGTGAATGTTGTTGCTATAATTATAACATTTTCTTGCTTTTTTTAATACTTAACCTATGTCATATTTCTCATGAACTTTTCTTTTCAATGCTCATTATACTTTTGACCTTTTACACTGTAGAAAGCTTATGAGATGTACAGATTTTGAATAAAAAAAATCCCAGCATTATTATTTTCCCTCTGTTGTTAAAAGAAAGGGATTTATTGAGATAGTTTTGTTTTTAATAATGTTTTAAACTGTAAAATAATAAATAAAAGTATTAATCTGAAATAATAATAACGGGGCACCACCCTGAGATCAGGGACCAATAACAGGACAGTGCATTAAGTTCAAGTTCAAGTTCAAATGTGTTATTTGTCCCGGATGGGCAAAAGCTCCTCTGTAACAGGCTAAAAGTGAAACAACAAATACTACATTGAGTCTTTAAAAACATAATTCCAGTGTGGTATATGGCCTTGCTCTCTCATCTTGACAGTCAGGTGGGGGGCTATGAGAGAATGTTGTTTATTGACTTTAGCTCTGCTTTCAACACCGTAGTCCCCAGCAGACTGGCTGGCAAAGCTGATTGAGCTGGGTCTGAAAACCCCCCTGTGTGCCTGGATCCTGGACTTCCTAACCGCCTCGCCCCACGCCATCAGGGTGGGCAAACACACCTCCAGACCCCTCAACCTGAACCCAGGGTTGTGTCCTCAGCCCCCTACTATACTCCCTGTACACTCAACTGTGTGGCCAGGTCCAGCTCCAACACCATCGTCAAGCTTGTGGTTGACACGGTGGTGGTGGGCCTGATCGCCGGTAATGATGAGAAGGCCTACCTAGAGGAAGTTTCTAGCCTGTCATTCTAGTACCAGGACAGCCTCATGCTGAATGTTTCCAAATCTAAGGAGCTGATTGTGGACTTTAGGACACAATAACATCAGAGGACTTACACAACACTGTGGATTAATGGGACTTCTGTGGAGAGGGTGAGCTGTTACAGGTACCTGGGAGTCCACATTGCAGAGGATCTGACTTGGACACTCTGATGAGGAAGGCAAAGGAAGCTGAGGAAGTTAGAAGTCCCTCCTCCTACTATCGGCATGCATGACTTGAATGGAAACGGGGATGAAGGAGTTTTTGTACCTGTTTTTTGAGGCAATAGGGGCACTTAAGTGCCAAGCAGGTGCTTTTTAAGCACCCGCTTGTGTTAACTGTTACTCAGACCACTGAACTGTACACCTGCTACCTGACTAGCCACCACCACAATCCTAGCAAGGGCATTCTTCTCTCTAATAGGGAAATGCCATACCAGCAGATAATAGAAAAAGACATAATAGATTCTATAATAGCTCTGTAAAATAGTGACATTAAGGTCTTATCAACCAGGAATTATGACAGTTTGCTTAGCCAAGAGGGGCCAGACTAAGAGCGATTCAAAGACCCCATGAAAAGACTCCCGGAAAGAACAGTCACCTCGCCCGGACAAGGGAAACCGGGGCACCCTTATGGGGACCACCACCCCGGTCTGCCATTCCACAGGTACTGTCCCCGACCTCCACGCTACATTGACTAGGCGTGTCAGCCACGACAGCCCGACAATGTCCAGAGCCTTCAGCATCTCAGGGCGAATCTCATCCACCTGGCGCCTTGCCACTGAAGAGCTTTTTGACTACTTCAGTGACCTCTACCAAGGATATGGGTGAGGCTTCCCCCGAGTCTTCAGACTCTGCCTCTTCCACAGAGGACGTACTGGTCGGGTTCAGGAGCTCCTCAAAGTGTTCTTTCCACCGCCCGACAATATCCTCAGTCTGGGTCAGCAGTTCTCCTCCCCGACTGAGCACAGCCTGAGCCAAGCCCTGCTTTCCCTTCCTGAGTCGCCGGACAGTTTGCCAGAACCTCCTTGAGGCCAACCGAAAGTCCTGCTCCATGGCCTCCCCGAACTCCTCCCACACCCGGGTTTTTGCTTCAGCAACCGCTGAAGCTGCGGTCCTTTTGGCCTCCCGGTACCTGTCTGCTGTTTCAGGAGACCCCTGGGCCAACCAGGCCCGAAAGGCCTCCTTCTTCAGCCTGACGGCTTCCTTCACCGCTGGTGTCCACCAACGGGTTCTTGGGTTGCCGCCACGACAGGCACCGACAGCCTTTTGACCACAGCTCCGAGCTGCAGCCTCTACAATGGAGGCTCTGAACATGGCCCACTCAGGTTCCATGTCCCCAACCTCCCCCGGGATGCACGAGAAGTTCTTCCGGAGGTGGGAGTTAAAGACCCTACGGACAGGGGCTTCCACCAGACGTTCCCAGTTCACCCTCACTACACGTTTGGGTTTACCAGGTCTGTCTGGCAGCCTCCCGCGCCATCTGATCCAACTCACCACCAGGTGGTGATCAGTTGACAGCTCTGCTCCCCTCTTCACCCGAGTGTCCAAAACATTGCGGCCGCCAGATCTGCTGATACGATTACAAAGTCGATCAGCGACCTTGGGCTAAGGGTGGTCCGTACAGACACTGTGTGACCACCCTATGTTCGAACATGGTGTTTGTTATGGCCAGTCCATGACTAAGCACAGAAGTCCAATAACAAAAACACCACTCTGGTTCAGATCGGGAGGCCGTGTCACCCCAATCACTCCCCTCCAGGTTTCTCCATCATTGCCCACGGTGTGCGTTGAAGTCCCCCAGTAGAACTATGGAGTCCCCGGATGGAACCCTTTCCAGGATGCACCAAGGACTCCAAGAAGGCCGGATACTCTGAGCTGCGTGTTTGGTGCGTAGGCACACACAACAGTCAGAGCCTTCCCCCAGCGACTTGCAGTCGCATGGAGCGACCCTCTCGTCCACGGCGAGAGAACTCCAACACAGCGGCGCTCAGCCGTGGGACTTGTGAGTATCCCCACCACCCCTGGCGCCTCACACCCTGGGCAACTCCGGAGAAGTAGAGGGTCCAGCCCCTCTCCAGGAGTTTGGTTCCAGACCCGGTGCTGTGCGTGGAGGTGAGCCCAACCATATCTAGTTGGTACCGCTCCACCTCCCGCACCAGCTCCGGCTCCTTCCCCGCCAGTGAGGTGACGTTCCACGTCCCTAGAACCAGTCGGCGATGACGGGGATCCGCACGCCCAGGACCCCGCTTTTGCCTACCGCCCGGTATACAATGCACCCGACCCCAATGACTCTCCCTGCAGGTGGTGAGCCCACAGGGAGGTGACTCCACGTTGTCTTTTCGGGCTTGGCCCGGCCGGGCCCCGTGGATCCAGGTCCGGCCACCAGACGCTCGCCGACGAGCTCCCCTCCCAGGTCTGGCTCCAGAAGGGTGCCCCGGTTTCCCTTGTCCGGGCGAGGTGACTGTTCTTTCTGGGAGTCTTTTCATGGGGTCTTTGAATCGCTCTTAGTCTGGCCCCTCCCACCACTTTGCCTTGGGAACCAACTCCAGACCAAAAGGTAGGC
>PIJE02000528.1:203856-219517 GCA_002895965.2 Coryphaenoides rupestris | reverse complement strand
CAATCACGAGTTCGCTGTCGTTCTGCCCCATTTGCTTCAACATTTCTGTAACTAGCTGTTATTAAGCAGAGCAACTAGCACTAGCTCAACTCTCGATTCTGTCACAATTTCTGTGGGTGTTATGAACAACCAAGTGGGCAGACCTATGAAAATTATTTGTCAACGGCTACTAGACGGCTTTATCCAGATTGGCTCAATTTTTATGCTTTTTTCCTTTGAAATTGGCTACTGTCATACAGCAGACAAACTGCATAGATTTCAAACTTACCACTAACAAACAACAGGAAAAATGGGATTTAATGGCATGGGATCTTTTAAGGGCATTGGGTGGTTAACCTAGGAAATGGGCACCACAGTTCGACTGTTTCCACAGGGATGGCACCCTTCTGCAGAGTAAGTGACAGTTGGAAGATTAACTGAACTAAAGCTGGGCTCACACGGGCCCAGGAAATCTATTCCTATGCTCAACAATTGAGATCCTGGACCAAGAGCGCTTTAGTTGAAACGATCTGATATTCATAAAACCTATTTTGCCCTCTCCTGTTTATTGTTAGAATCAGAGGGAGTTTGGTTACTGCTCAGCTCTGAGGAGGAGAGATTGGGGAAATAAAAATGACATTTTCACTGATGCAGTTTGCTTCGCCTGCGGGCCTTTACGCCCTCTGGACAGTGCGGGGCAGTGACACAACACTAATGGCAGTAGGTAAACTATAAACCTCCAGTTGACAGACGCTGCTGTGGCCTGAGCTAGGAGGCGCCTCAGTGTCTGCATTACAAGCTACATTACCCACCCCAACTAGCTTAGCTAACCCACTCAGTGTTCTAGACTCTGCAACGCTGACTATTGTGTTGCTAGCAGCTCGCTAATCACCTGCATCCCAGCGTGCTGTAGGTGGATCTGTCACGCCTGACTAAGGCAACTATCTATGTTTGCCGACAAAATTGAGGCCGTCTCTCATCAGCACGCCAGGGCGGTCCCACATGGAGGGCCAGTTATCCACAAAACATAGGCCCTGCTCTAAACTATAGCGAGCCAGCCAACGGTTTAGGGACATTAATCTACTATACTGCTCATCATTACCCCTAACAGGTAGAGGGCCAGAGAGAATTAATCGATGTCACACAGCCCAACTATGTTGCTTTTTGTGACTTCGGATTGTCTCATCCTAACATCGTTTGTGCCGACATGAATTACAATGTTGTTAAAACTAGTGTCGGTCGTGGCGATGCATTTAGTCTAACTCTGTCTTTACCGGCCACTGCCAAGCATACCTAGATTAGCTTCTATGTCGGGAAGCCCTGGCCCCTGCGTAAGGAAAATCACGTTGCGCTGGCATTGTGTAATCTAACTTTGCGGCGTAATAGAGTCCGCCTATGAACGAGCGATTTCCCCCCCGAAAGAAGACTTGCAGAGGGAGGGTTGCCTTGCGCTTCGCGAGTGGGACTGCCGAGCAGGGAGCCCTGAGCTGGAGCTAACGCTAACGCTAGCCTACAGAGGGCCGACCTGGCGGGCCCCCTCTCTACTCTCTCAGGTGTATCTGCCTTTTCTATGGACGCTGACTTTTCCTCCTGTAGCTGACAGATGCGTTTCTCTAGGAGAGCCATCTTCTCTACGAGGGAAGCACAGGAACAAGAGCAACAGTCCATGTGTAATGATATGCATAGTATACTGCATAGTATACCAGGACACTAGGGGGCACTGTTGTATGTTAAACTGCATGGCATGGAAAAAGACTCGTTGATTAAAGGATTCATTTTGTTCAGCATTCAATGGAGTCAGTGGCAATCTCTTTACATGGTGTCAGACTCGAATTCTAGCCAACATGGACGGATTAAAAGCACCGGATGCATTGAGATTGGAAGGGAATATTGCAGACAACTGGAAGAGATGGAGACAAAAGTTCGAGCTATACTTGACCGCCACCGGCATCGAAAACAAACGCAAAAGGTACAAAGCAGCACGTTGCTACATGTTATCGGGGACGAAGCTCTCGAAATATTTAACACGTTTGAATTCAGGGAAGGCGACGATAGAACAAGGCTCAAAACACTACTAGAGAAATTTGACGAACATTTTACCCCGCAGAAAAATGTAACCTTTGAGAGACACGTGTTTAATACGCGTGTTCAGGCTCCCAGTGAAAACATTGATCAATTTGTCACGGATTTGAAAACAAAAGCAAAATCATGCGAATACGGAGACTTTTTGACAATTTGATAAAAGACAGAATAGTCGTGGGAATAAGAGATTACCAAATAAGAGCTAAGCTGCTGAGAACGAAGGATTTAGACTTACCCAAGGCTGTGTCAATATGTCGCGCTGCAGAGGCAAGCCGCACGCAAATGGATAAGCTGCAAACTGTGCAGGCAGAATGCCTGTCAAACGGGAAATACTGTGGTAGAGACCACCAGAAAGGGAAATGTCCGGCTTATGGCGAGAAATGCAGAAAATGTGGGGAAATTAACCACTTTTCCACCAAATGCATGTCCAAAGCATATTCAACACAGAAGCTGGAAGATGGTGGAACAACAGTCCGATTCAGAAACAGAATTTTATGTTGACATGGTGAAAGCAAATCAAGGTGAAGACTGGGAAGTGGACATACAAATCAGCGGGCCTAAAGTGAGATTTAAAATAGATACAGGTGCCCAATGCAATGTAATCCCAGAGTAAATTCACAGACAGGTTTGTGAGAAATTGGAAAAGTCAAGAGCAAAATTTTTGACTTATGCAGGACAATGTTTAAAGCCAAAGGGCAAATGCCTGTTGTTGACTGAATACAAAAGAAGTACCACGACATTGAATTTCAAATTCTGGATGAAGTGCAACCAGTGCTCGGACTAAAAACCTGTGTGCGCCTGGGCCTCATAAAACGGATTGGTGAGGTGAAAACATTGTCTAGTCAAGATGCACAGGAGAAGTATGCGGATGTGTAAAGGATTGGGCTGCATTGAAGGAGAACAGCACATTAAGATCAGAGAAGATGCACAACCCGTTGTCCACGCTCCACGGAAAGTCCCTGTGGCACTCAGAGAAAAGGTGAAGGCAGAGCTGAGAAGGATGGAGAAGCTGGATGTAATTGAAAAGGTGACGGAACCTAGAGCATGGGTGAGCAGCATGGTAACTATATCCTCCTGAGACCCAGGGGGAAAAAAGTGTTTTCATTTAGATTTTTTTTTAATAAATAAAGTTTTGGGGTGGCAAAGAACACATTGCAAAGATTTTTTTTTTTTAACATAACTTTAATAACATTTTACAACATGTGCACTATAGTGCACAAACAGACTTAGATTGTGAAACATTAACAAGCAGGATCTCAAAAAACATATTTACACAAAACCTGATACAAAAATAGGTAATAGGCCAACCTCAAACTGATTGACTTCCTGCACCCACTTCATTTATGGTATCTGATGAAGCATTGTGATTTTTTTGAGACACAAAGGAACATTTGGCACTTCACACATCTCAGATATGTTTTACTGCTGCACCCAGGCATTCTGCATCTGGAAGGACTTGGGTTGTTGACCATTTCGGGCAAATGGATTGCACCATATTTCCTTATTCTCTCATCTGGGTGGGGCTTCCTTTTCTTGATTTCCGGAGAGAATTCTTCATCACTGCTCTGTTCTTGTTGACATGTCTGTCCCTGGGTTATCAGGTCCTCAGCCAAGAGGATTTTGAACTCCAGGTATTGGGAGGTGTTCTTTGCAGGTCGTTGCAAGGCTTGACTGTCTTGTCTGTATTGAAGCCATGAGTTGGTGATGGCCAAATCAGTGAAGTGAAGCATGGTACGGACAGTCCACTTCTTGGTGCGGCTGGACATTCTGTAGAAGCTCAGCATGCGATCGCACATGTCAACCCCTCCCATGTTGCTGTTATATTCTGCAACCACTGCAGGTCTTGCGACTTGGAGTTGCTTCTTTTCTTTCTTTGACCATCTGGAACAGGTATCCTGGGGCTCAATACCATGGGCGGTTGATGCCATGACAACAGGCTTGTCATGGCATCAACCGCCCATGGTATTCGTGATTCGTGATTGCAATTTCATGAGGTCTCCGTACAATAATTTCTGGTGACCCTCTTGGTTTTTTGCTCAGGACCTTGTCAGCAGTGAAGCAGCACTCTTTTGGAATTCGATTCTTCTGAATTGTTCCTGTAGCAGGCAGGCCCCTTTCCTGAAGAGCATTAAGCAGACTGATGGTGGTGAAATACCTGTCAAAGTAGACCAGTGTTCCTCTAGGGACCGTCTCAGTCAAGCGCAGGACTGAATTTCCACCTATTCCCATCTGTTGGACTTGAGCGAAGGTGTTCTTTCCCATGTAGGTTTCAAAGTCCAACACTAAGCCACCTGGACTTGCGAGAACAAACACCTTCAATCCTGTCGGATTCGGTTTCCCAGGCACAAACTGACGAAATGGACAATGGCCAGTGAATAGAACCATCTGTTCATCAATACAGACCTTTGTTGGCCTGGGTAGGTCGAGGCAACCTTGGAGGATTCTCTTCAGAATTGGTCTGACTTTCCAAAGGGGATCTTTTTTCTTGTCCTCCTCTGGCACATCCAGATCATTGACCACTTTCAGCGAAGATCTGATCTAGAAACGATCTTGTGACATGGAGTCAGCTATAATCTGGACTCTTGTTTTGCCAGTCCAATACATTTTAATTCTTGGATATCCAAGGCATGAAGGTACACTGAAATTTCTAAAAAGGTCTTGATCTCTTCTGTCGTTGTGTTCAAACTGCAGCCTGAATCCTGTACCATGCGTTGGTTGGTGGAGAAGGACAGATCTTGAATTAGTTCCTCACCAATGTACTGCTGGAAATACTGCTGTGGGCTCCAGTCTCTACGGCTTATTAGGATACCATCATCTGCAATTCTGCATTCTTCCAACACAGGCATGAACCTAGGAGATAGACAAAGCACACTTGATAATTTAATTTATGAAAAAAATTGTGTTGGGATCTATTTCCTGGAACACATCTCTATAGGTTATCCTTCCACTTTTATTCTGATTAAAAACCTTAGATATGTACATGTTGGTTTTTTCCCAAAGAGGACGACGGCGATGGCGCACTTCAGCTGGCCCTGCCTCTTGGTCCACTTCATCTGGCTCCTCATCTGAGCTCTCACCTGCTCCTGCCTCGCCAATTGGACTCTCATCTTCTAACAGATCTATGTCTGAATCTCCCTCAATGATTCTGCTAAGTATTATCTCTGCCTCTGTCAGAGAGCTGTGCACTAACAAAAATTGAAATAAACACAAGTACAATGTTTAGAAGTACAAATTTGTTGTTTTTCCAATGAAAATAAATAAGCTCAGCTCTGAAAACTCACTCAAATACTCCTTAGATGTTAACTTACTAAAAACAATCAAAATATAACATTGAAAAACATTTTAAATATGGATATCATGCCTACCTTTAATTTTTCCATAAAATCTGCTTGCTGAGATGGCTTCCATTTTGAAAAGATGACACATGTGATGTCATCTTAAAGCTATAGTTGTCCTCTCTAAGGAACGTCAGGACTCAATAGAGTGACATGTGCAGTATGAGAGGAATTAGCATGTATGTAATGTGCACTACAGTGTACAATGACCCGGCAAAATGAATTGCCGGGTCTCGGGAGTATATGGAAACCGGAAAAGCAAAAGATCCGGATCTGCATGGACCCTAAGGACTTAAATGCCGCCATTGAGAGGGAGCACTACCCCATGAGGACCATTGAAGAAGTCATGGCTTGAATGCCAGGAGCCAGAGTCTTCAGCACACTTGATGCACAGTGTGGATACTGGCAGGTGAAATTTGTTCAGAGCTCTGCACTTTTAACAGCCCTTTTGGTCGTTATGCATACAAAAGGCTACCTTTCGTAATAAACACAGCTGGTGAAATGTTCTCATGACTCATGACTGAGATGTTTGAGGACCTAGATGGAGTGGAAGTGATTGTGGATGACATCCTCGTGTGGGGGGAAAGTGAAGAACAGCACGATCAGAGACAAAGGGTGTAAAGGGTGTTGAACCGGGTGAGAGAGAAAAACATAAGAATAAATCCACAGAAGTGCAAATTCAAAGCACAAGAGGTTAACTACATGGGGCACACCCTATCAGCCGATGGATTAAAACCAGACCCCTCAGGAAAATGCACAAACCCACTAACAAGACAGAGCTGCAACAATACTTGGGGATGGTGACTTACCTGTAAGTTTCTACCACAGTTATCTACTGTCACTGCCCCACTCCGGATTTTGCTGGAGAAGACCACAGAATGGAGTTGGATGGAGGAACAGGACAAGAGCTTTGAAACGCTGCAAAACATGGTCACTGAAGCTCCAGTACTAAAGTTTTATGATGCATCACGGCCAGTAAAGCTGAGTGTGGACGCCTCTAGTTGCGGAATCGGAGCAGTACTTTTTCAAGCGCCCCATAGCTTATGCATCAAAAGCATTTACAGACACACAAAAAAGATATGCACAAATAGAGAAGGAGCTAGCTGCCATCATGTTTGGGTGTGACAAATTCTACCAGTATCTCTTCGGACGGGTGTTTGAAGTTGAAACGGATCATAAGCTTCTGGAAACTATCATGAAAAAGCCCTTAGCAGAGACCCCACTAAGACTTCAGAAAATGCTCCTCAGACTCCAAAAATACAACATGACGATAAAGTACAAGAAAGGAAAAGAACTGTATATAGCGGACGCCCTAAAAAGGAATTACCTAAATTAAACTGATGAAAGCGAAAATGAATGTGACGTGTATGTGTGCGCGGTAATGTGCTTACCTATAGCACCCGCCAGACTCCAAGAACTACTCACAGAAACAGAAAAGGACCAGATCCTCACAGTGGTGAAAGAGTCATCATCCAAGGTTGGCCGAATGACAAACCAGAGACGCCAGATGAGGCCAAACTGTACTGGGACTACAGGAGCGAATTGACTGTGGAGGGAGAACTGATCTTCAAAGGTAACAAAATTGTGATCCCAGACACATTGAGAAAGAACATGTTGAAGAAATTGCATTCCAGCCACCAAGGGATTGAAAAAACAAAAAGACGAGCAAGGGATGTCATGTTTTGGCCAGGGATGCCAGCCCAGATAGCCGACCTGTTTTCAAAGTGTTCCATATGCAATACCTACAAAAGGCAGAATTGCAAGGACCCCATGATTGGTCATGACATACCAGAAAGGCCCTGGCAAAAGATAGCCACAGACATTTTTGAATTGGAAGGAGAACAGTACTTAATCCTGGTTGACTATTATTCAAATTTCATTGAAATCAACAAGCTAACCACCACAAACAGCCAGTCAGTAATCCACATTTGCAAGCAGCAGTTCGCTCGGTATTAGGGGTGTGCATCTCTCCAAAAAAGACGATCCGATACGTATCTAGATACATGGGGTACGATACGATTCAGGGACGATACATTTTTAAAATGGAACGATTCGGTTCGATTCGATTCAGTAGGATTCGATACGATTCGATACGATTCAATACGATTTGATGGGATATGATACAATCTGATAGAGTTCTTGTTTAAAGTAGACAATCATTTGACATTATGAATTAACATAAGTCAATACTATAAATGTGGCATTGCTTACCTTCAAATAGATTTATCAAAGACCAGGGAGCAAGTATTTTGTCACTTTTGACATGTGAATTCAGAAACATGTCATGTTTATTAGTGTAACATATTGCATTTTAAGAACTTTACAAAGCCCCTCTGACAATAAAACAAACTATTACATTTAACTGTTGGCACAAATTAGAGCCAAAGTTCTGGAGAGGTCTGTGGCTCAGATCAGAGAACAATGAACTACTGAGGTAGAAAAGAATATCAGTCTTTTAAAGTGTTGTTTTGCAATGTAACATTCGTTCACATTGTGAATCATATCGGACATTTTTTTTCTTTCCCTCGCAAACAGAGCAGCTATCTAATGTTACTATGACAAGTCTCGCGAGAGTTTACTGTGTGTGTGTGTGTGAGAGAGAGAGAGAGAGAGGGAGAGAGAGAGAGAGAGAGAGAGAGAGAGGATTCATTTTGTTCAGCATTCAATGGAGTCAGTGGCAATCTCTTTACACCATGCCACCACTTACCGTGTTTGTTGCAGAGAAGGCAGCTCCAACGTGATGATACAAGTCGCAATATAAACACAGCAACGATCAAGTTAACAATACAGAACGCTTAAGTAACTATCGGATTATATAAACAGTATAATTGATCATTACAATCAAAGTTACCATCAATAGTTAGCATATATTGAAGGGTTCGGCGTTCTTTACGCGACAGAGGCTGGCTTCAACACAATATTCAAACAAAAACAAAAACAGTTACAATATAAGAATGTTTATTAAACTCAAGATGGCGAATGGCATAAAGCAAATATAACTTGAATATAATAAGCAATACACCACATGAAGTGTGTGTGTGTGTGTGTGTGTGTGTGACAAAGACAGAGAAAAGCAAAATGGTGGCTCAACCAACTGGGCGGCTCCGATGAGGCTGTGTGTGTGGGGGAGGAACAGACAATGGGATTGGCTGTTCAAGGCCCATAGATGTGCACCGGTTTTGTGCCCTCCATGCTGGCCCTTTCCCCCGTCACCATCCTCATCTGGACAGCAGTCGGGGTCCATGCTGCAGAGAGCACCCCCTTGGTGCCCCACACGACCCCCGGACGGACGAGGGTGATGTTGGACCTGGTGTCCACCAGAGCTCGGCAGGCCTGGCCATCCAGCTCACAGTCCACAGAGAGCCCTCTGGCTTGTCCGAGGTGGCCCACCAGGGTGCGTCGGCCTTGGAGAGGCGATGGGCTCGGCAGCAGGTTTCCCGACAGTGGCTGGATGGATGGCTTGGGCGCAGGTGCCAGACAGTCCTGTGTGGAATCCCACTTTGGTCATTGCCGGGCCTAGGGAACGGAGGGTGGCACCCGGTGGATGGGCTCCCTATCCCCGTCGTCTTCGTCCTCCTCCCTCAGCTCGTGGCCTGCCGCTCTGGCGTGTGGGCAGGCAGAGGGTCCACATTCGAGGGTGGCTCGGCTGAAGAAGATCGTTTCTGCCCGCTCCGCCTCCTACAGACCTTTGTCGAGCGACCGAAGTGCAGCCAGCCTTACGTGCTGCCGCAGGTATTCTGGTGACAGTGCATGCAGGAAGGCATACAGGGCAAGGTCCTCCTGGTCAGCTGGGCTGAACCGGGGGTAGCCGTGTTGTGTGTGCAGCCACACATCCGCAGCAAGGGCACCCAAACGCTCTCCCTGCCACCGATAGTTGGCCAATTGCCCCCGGCTCTCTTTGGCAGACAGGCGCTGACTGAATTGTCTCTAACGTGCGGCGGTGAGACCCTCAAAGCTGTCCTGGTCCATTGGGGGCATGTCTAGAAGGACCTGCGCCGCCGGCCACTCCAATGCCAAGGCCAGGTGGACTGCAGCCTCCTCGTCCACCCAGCGGCAATGCCGCACTGCCAGCCGTATCTGGGTGAAGTATGGCTCCAGCGGCGTAACCCTACTGTACCGTGGCAGCTTGACTGGGGCTCTGTGCGCCCCCTGGCTGCGACTCCATGCAACCGTTGGCCACCACACCAATGTGGCGAGCACCACGGAGGGAGCAAATGGAATGAACACCACGACCACGACGACTCGGACAACTGGAGTATTTTTTATGTTGCCCTGTGCCCCATACACTGCACAACTCCAGGCAAAACCTTTATTCACAGCCACAGCCACACACAAATGACACTCGCTGACCGGGTGTCACTCCAGACAACACACTTTGCACCAACGGCGCACTATTACACAGATTAGGAACAGGTATACACACAAAACACACTACAAATAACACTACGATTTGAACATATGAACATTGTTTTATAATCCAAAACCCTCCCTTAACACAAACATTTTCACATCTCATGAGCCCCTGCGCCTTCCGCATAATTAGCGCGACTACACTACAATATGATGCCTTGTTACCATTTTGTTTGGGGCTGGAATAGTGACTGTGGTAATCAGAGAAAAGACCCACATGAGACTCTCCAAGCACACATCAGCAAAGCATACTGAGACATGTATTAATGCACCCCCTGAACTTGCTGTTTTTTTCATGTCCTTTTAAATGATCTGCAGGTTGCTCTGTGTATTTTCATTACAGCCCAGCTAGACCGCAACACTGAAGATCTAAACTAAATCAATACTGAATATATTTTTTTTTATATAATGGTGTCTACAATCTAGAACCATGCTGGATAGTCTGAGAAGAGGCCTATGAGTCCAAAATAGCAAAACAATCCTTTAAGATTTCCTTAGAAACATTGAAATGTACCATCCATGCCTGCACATTGAACTGACAAATAATTTATTCATTAGTTCATAAAATATGATGCATTATGAATAGCAAGTTAACCTAGTGCCTAGTGCAAATGTTATATTTAAGGGCTCATTAAATGGGACACATTAAAAGTAAATTGTTTGTGGCACTTGCATCTCAGCCCAGCTATTTCAAGTTTTGTTTTGAAAATGTTTATTATGTTCGTGCTCAGTTAGCTGCCATATAAAAACAGTTATTTGTATCTGTCAAAGAAAAATGAAGCTGTCAAGTTGATGCCTCTTTATTTTAAACCTCCCATTGCCTTTCCTTAACTGCTGATGTCAAAGGCAATATACACTGCTTTTAAAAAACCTGAATGCAGGAGTACCCAATTTTCAGTATGAGATTAATTTATTGATTTTCAAAGAGTTGCCAGTAACCCAATGTAGCAAAGTCTGTTGCCACAATGCCACGCTCCGTGGCTTAGCTCGGGTTTGTTACCGGAAGGGAAAAGCTCTGCTCCCCTTGTTTCACCCACTGGACTGTGACCGGGATCCTATTGACCCAGCGCAACGTCTGACAGTCTGTCTGAGGTAGGTTGTTGTATTGTCCAGTAGAGTATGTTTTGAATACGTCTATGTAAAATATTGATATTATAGCCCATTGTGGTATGAAGGGGGCGTGTTGGCAGGTGAAACAAGGGGAGCAGAGCGGTAAAATGCCTGAGATTGACACACAGCTGTAGGGGATGAGCGTGATTAGACTGATGTGTTTATATTCACACCCGTTTACTCTCCCCACAGTAGGAGGCTGGGGACGGACGGAGTGCCAGGACCAGACACAAGGCCGACTCCGTAAACCCTACAACAGCGAATGAAAATAACGTCCTTAGAATTATTTTCGTATTAAGCTGATGGCTTTGTTTGATTATTAAAAACTAACTCTGCATCACCACGACTACCATCTCTAAGGACCTCGAACCAGGCCATGGACGTGGCATTGTGGCAACAGGACTGCTACACACATCATAAGCACAGTCAAGTCTTTCACAAAACCGCCTTATCTATCTGTCTATCCATCCATCTATTATGCTATAGCAGTTAACCAAGAAGGGCAAGAGTCTACTACTGCCACATACTGGTCTGCCATTGCTACGGAAGTAAACTCTTTTGTTATTGTGACGTCCGTTCCACACAACGTGATTGGTTTATGTGTTTATTCGCAGCGTGAAATCTCCATTGTGATACGTCTGCCGTTTCAGTTGATTTCATTGTTAATATTTAAAAGCTGCTTCATTCCTGGCTCAGGTGTTATGAGAACAAGCGTTCTCTCCACTGTACAGGATACATTGCTTGGGTGATTCATGTTTGGGGTTCATCCCTGGGAGAGGATCAACCAAATGAGGAAAAGATTCAACTGAGATGGAGCTTCTAAAAGAATCCCCGGCCCCCACACACACAGCCATAGTAGCGGACTAGCCGCCGTCGGATCGACCCACGAATGGAAGCACATTGGCCGCAGCTATCCTCGCTCAGAGATTTGCATCTCAAATCCTGCTCCAGCTGAAGCCTGAAGCCATACAAGTCATTAGCATCATCTGAAGAGATACTGGGGGGTGGGGCTGGGGGAGGACTGTGAGGCTGTGGTTGGAACCGAGTCTCTCTAATCCGGTCATGCTGCTTGACTGTGAGCGTGAGCGCTCTATGGCTCCCGTCAAAACCCATTTCTATGCATATCTCGTGGCAGCGAAGATAAAGCATATCACTTGGACACATTAAGAGGTTAACACCACAAAGGATGTACGATATTGACGCTTATGATGCAGTTTGTGCCACAGCACCATTGTCTGGATATTACACGTTTGGCTTCTGTAGAGCCACTCTTGCGTTATTCAGGGGCTCGTGTTAATGAACTGGCTTACAGCGCCGCTATATTAATCTCTGTTCAATTATACTTCTGTTGTAATCCGTATGACTGTGGTGCGGCAATATTCACTAAATCAGTGAGTATATATGCATAGGACATACAGTATAGGTAGTGGTGTTTGAAGTATATTTTGAGCAATGATTTGCCTTTCCCTTATATTTTCAACACAGCTTTGATTGCTTTCTAGGCAGATGTAATGGCAGTTGTGTCGTATTGTACATATTCTTATCCAATATTGAAGATTCAAGAAGTTTATTTGTCACATACACATACAGGATATGCAGTGAAATGAAAAGTGGCAATGCTCCGCAGAAAAAAAGAATAAAGAATAATAGAGAAAAGACCAGCAGGAATGAGAATTATTAAATATATTTAACATATAAAGTATAAAAATGTAAAAAATATGAAAAAATCTACGATAAAGTGAGTACAGACAGTCTGCATGTCATAAGTTCTGAAATAAGTTAAGTAGTGAAATTATGTGAGTGCATGTACTGTGGACTAACTATGTGTGAATGTGTGTATGTGAGTGTATGCATTATATTTATAATGTAATTTAACATTATAATGATGTACTGATTAAAGAATTATGAAAATTGTGTTACAGCCATGAACTTGAAGTCGTACTGTTGGCAGTTGCCCATCGTGGCTGCCTCGCCTGTTTCCATGAGAAGCGGTTGGAACTTCTCCGTCAGCCTGATCACGTAATTTACCTCATGCGCAAAGTCACACGTCGCATCCAGTATGTCGAGATCAAAAAACAGCCCACTCTTTAAGCAAACTTTGCGGACAAACAGAATAATATCTGTTGTATTTACCGCACTTTCACTTTCCAACAGATCGTTCAATTGTTTGCTCTAGTGAACGCGTTCTCCAAGATACTGAGACCGCGTATATCCAATGTACCTGGTTGCGTGTACTCGGCCGGACAGCATCAGGTTGTCGCCGTTGTTGGATCTCACCCGCTGTCTCGCAACATTGTGTGACATTGTGTACCCAGACAAAAATGTAATCTAAAACAATTATTTTATTCTGTACGTGGTTTGAAAAATCGAGTACGCGGCACCTTCAACTGGTTTCAGGGTACAGGATACAACACTGCTGGTGCTAGTGTTGTGTCGACTGTCTGGGAAGGTATTCTGTGACATTCTGTGAATGTCAGCATATAACAATGTATATTTTAGTACATCGATTTATATGTGTATGGATATTTTACTGTATATTCCATTTCATTTTAGATTTCATTTACTTATTTTATATAGAATTCTATTTATAGTTCTATTTCTATTTTGTACAGTTCTATTTCTATTTTGTAGTTTTACTCTATTTTGTATTCTTTTATAATTACTGTCGGCTGTCGGGCGTTTTGCACAAAAAGTTTTTCACTCACTGCTTATACTCACGTGTAAATTGTGAAGTGACAATAAAAATACTTGAAACTTGAAACTTGAAACTTGAAACATTGACAGTGGGGTGTCCAGTCCCAGCTCAATCAGCTTGCCAGCCAGTCTGATGGGAACTATTGTGTTGAAAGCAGAACTAAAGAACATTCTCACATAGCCCCCCTTCCGACTGTCAAGATGAAAGAGGGAGCTGTGTATTACCTGGGAGGTAGCATCATCTGTGGATATGTACGGCCGGTAGACAAACTGCAGTGGGTCCATGGAGGGAGGTAAGAAGGCGCAGATGTAGTACTTCATCAGCCTCTCAAAACATTTCATGACCACTGAGGTGAGGGCCACCAGTTGGTAGTCATTCAGGCATGCTGGAGAGGCAGTCTTGGGCACAGGGACAAGGCTGGGAGCACGGACTCAGCCAGGGAGAGATTGAATATTGTGGTGAACTGACTTATTGTCGCGCTGACTTCCATCATCATGAAGTGCTTCGAGTGGCTAGTCAGAACCCACATCTGCTCCACCCTTCCTGACACCTTGGACCCCTTTCAATTTGCATACCGTCCCAACAGATCCATGGACAACGCCATCGCCAGACAGTTCACACCGCCCTCTCCCGCCTGGATAAGGGAAACACATACGTGTGAATGCTATTCATAGATTACAGCTCAGCATTCAGCATTCACTGACTTACCCCAGGTGATGAGAATGGGCAGTCTCACCTCCTCCGTACTGACCCTGAGCACCAGAGCCCCTCAGGGCAGCGTACTCAGTCCACTCCTGTAAGCCCTGTACACATATGACTGTAGCCACACACGGCTCCATCCTTACATTTGCGGACAACACCACCATCCTGGGCCTCATCACCAACAATGATGAGACTGCCTACAGACAGGGCAACTTGGCAACATGGTGCCAGGGCAACAACCTCCCTCTCAATGTCTGCAAGACTAAGGAGATGATGTCGTGGATTTACCAATACTCTGACATTCGTAAGAGGGAGATCAGGAAGACCGAAGTTTGAAAGTTAAAGACTTTATTTGTCACAGCCAATAGTAACACAAAGCCTGAGTGAAATCTGCAGAGAAGACTGCCGCACCCTTCTCGGGCTCTGTCTTTTAAACCCAATGTTACATAATCATGCTATACATTCCAAACCCTATATGGATACCGCGATAGAGTACCATACGTAGATTCTCTCTCCCGTACCCGGCACAAGATAGCACCTTGTTTAGTTTGCCTCATGTCCATCTTTGGACATTCAGTCTGCACTTCTGCCTTGCATACTTCGTCTTCATATGCATGTTTAGACGCAAAGAGCTTTCAACGTAAACATATTGGAAGCAAAGATCCTTCAATATAAACATGGGTGGACATGTGTATGTCTCTAGTTGTTCTCTGTATTTCTCCACACTTAATTCACACACACAGCATATTGGCAAGACATTCTTAATAATGTTCTGGTAAATATCTCCCATATTCCCCCCTTTGGGGCTTACTTAGCCCCAACTTTTGTGATTACATTCAGACCCTTTGTGACAGTCTCTGTAATACAATCATCTCATTCCATAGTGATATAGTGATTTAGGCTTCAAATACTCCGACCACCAATGTGGCTCTAATCAGAGACCTAGGCCCTCATCACGAGGTACATCGAGATAAACATCTTCCTCTCTGTTCTAATGCCCAATTACAGGAAGGAAGTAAAGATCACCATGTATCTCCACAGTCCTCTGGAGTAAACCTATCTTTGTAGGGAAACCTCCTTTTAGCGGGACTGCCTCTTGTTATATCACATGGGGACTTAACCCATCATTCAATAATCAATGGTTATACAGTAAGAATATATCGTTTTGTCAGTGTCATGTATGCAGCAGCATGTAACTTAATCAGAACCTTGCATCTTTTGTTCCCTCTATAACTCATAACATTATGCCTTATCTAATTCTTCCTGAAACCCCTAACTTTTTCATACTCACGATTTCTCAACAGTATCTGTATACAATCTTCATCCCAATTATCATTTCCAAATTATG
>PIJE02000528.1:114932-197342 GCA_002895965.2 Coryphaenoides rupestris | reverse complement strand
TGTCCTTATTTGATTAGGATACTATATTAGGATACTATAGGTAAGATCCTTAATTGATTCAGTTCCACATTATAGAGAGAAATTATTTCTGTAGCGGTTCATTTGGAGGCACACAATTAAGAATTAGAAAGCTCTTTAATATAAAGAGTAACCATGCCATTATCAGCGGTAGAAATATTGTGTAAAAAGAATCCGTTAAATAAAGATGAGATAATAAAGATCTCAGAAAAATGGGAGAAAAGAACAGGGAAAGCAGGAACTAAATGGCCAAAGGAGGGGACATTTGATGTGGTGGTGTGTGAGGAGATGGAAGTAATGATGAAAAATCACAAGCTTAATAAAACAGGAAAGAAAATAATAGAGAAAAGGGAAAGAGAAAGGATAATATTATCCATGTTTAAGAAGGAAGGGGGAAACTGGAGACGAAAAGAAAAAACAGAAAGGGAAATGTTTAATAGGGATAAAAAATTAGAACCAATACCCTCTAAAGTGTGGCCACCACCCTATGACACAGGATTATACCCACTGATATCAGGAACAGTAGACATTAAAGGAGAGGTAGTAATGGATGATAAAGGAAATAGAGATAGAGGACCGAAATTAGGACCACACTTACACATGGATTGTTACAAAGAAGTCAAGGAAGCGAAGAAAGGGTCGGATAGTGACAGTGACAGTGACAGTGATGAAGAGGAATGCAGACAGGAGGGAGTCCCGCCCGGACGTAATAGAAGCCTCCCAATGGGAGAACTGCAGAAAGAAATTAGGAAGTCTCAGAGGAAGAAAAAGGCGCCAAAAAGTTACCCAGGAGAATTTCCTATTCTGGTTAAAGGACAGCAAGCCCACTATGTCCCATGGGGATCGCAGGACTTGGAGGGAATAATATCTAGACTCCCTAATATAAATAGTGGAGCCTCGAAGTGGAATTAACAGTGGGAAAATGTATGGCGGTGGGGGACCTAAAGGCTTTGTTGGCAAGAGTTCTAGGTCTCTGCAAAACGGGGGTTTGATGCACCTACTGGATGAAGGTCTTGATGGAACAACGTTTGACACCTATCGATCAAATACATGGGCGGCACTTAGAAGCGAGTACCCAACCCATGTGGATCACAAGAGCCTGAGGGGCCCCACAATCGGTGACACAGAGAATCCTGCATCCTACCTGCAGAAGCAAGTCATGAGATGGAGAATGGAAACAGACAGAGACCCAGAGCGAGATCCGTTGGTCTCTGTCTTGTTCAGAACTTCCATAATAGAGACAATGCCTAGCTCAATTCGGATCTTTTACACAATATTTCTACCGCTGATAATGGCATGGTTACTTTTTATATTAAAGAGCTTTCTAATTCTTAATTGTGTGCCTCCAAATGAACCGCTACAGAAATTATTTCTCTCTATTTACCAGTTCTATAACGTGGAACTGAATCAATTACGGATCTTACCTATAGTATCCTAATCAAAAAATCATATAAGGAAACCTCACTTTAAATCAACCCAAAAAATCTATTAATTAATGAAAATTAATTTAGAAGGGGGCACTAGGGGCACTTTTTCCTTTATCTGTTTCTTTAACTGTTCTCATCAAGGAAAAAGAAAACTCATCCTCTGACAACTTCCTGGACTACAACATGCAGTGCAGGTTTCCAACACTTGGGGTGCTCCTCTCTTTACTCGACTTTAATTAATACTTGGTATTGTGAATTAAATGAAAGAACACATACGTATACCTTATAAACGCTTTTGAAAGAATAAAGAGAATAATTGAAATAAGTAGCAAATAATATATTAATTTAGTTATAAATTAATATATTATTATCTCACCGGGACACGCCCTCCTATAGTCCTGGCTTGTCTCAACGAAACCCCCACCAGTCTCTCTGAACCACCGAGCCGATGCAACCGAGCGGTGTCCTGACACTGCTAGGTGTCAGGACACCGACACCTACACAACACACACAACGACTAACATATAACATAAAACAAGCACAGACTTTCAAACAAACAAGTAAGGACCTTTACAAGCTAGCTATTCAACAATTGTTGTATTTAATGCACTTTCACTCATTTAACACTGGAATGCAATCCAAATGAAAATGACATCTATCTCTATATTCTTTTTAAAAAAACTCAGAGAATGTTTTTTGAACACTCACACAACTTAACATCGCACAAAAATGACCACACAGTGTTTTTACTCTTAACACCCTTCCCCTTTATCTTCGTCAATTTAAATCATAGCTGAAGGAAACTTCTAAGCGCTGACTTATTTTAAATTTATTTTCTATCGTACTTCGCCTACCGTAGATTTACTGTACTTCGCTGTACTTCGCCTACGTAGTTTTACTGTACTTCGCCTACCGTAGTTTTACTGTACTTTGCTGTACTTCGCCTACATAGTTTTACTGTACTTCGCCTACGTAGTTTTACTGTACTTCGCTGTACTTTGCCTACGTAGTTTTACTGTACTTCGCTGTACTCCGCCTACATAGTTTTAAACATAACCTATGATGGAAGGGACAGCTCCCCTCCCACCTTTTTTAATTCCTCTCTCTCTCTCTCTTTCTCTCTCTCTCTCTCTCTCTCTCTCTCTCTCTCTCTCTCTCTCTCTCTCTCTCTCTCTCTCTCTCTCTCTCTCTCTCTCTCTCTCTCTCTCTCTCTCTCTCTCTCTCTCTCCCTGTCCGTATGTAGGGACCTGTCCATTCAGTTCTAATTGTACTATCACAACGGTATCCACAGGGTTTTCAAAAGCAACAATTTAATAAACCACAGAGTGTTATGGGTTAGTGCATGCACTGTCATTCATCCCAGGTCCACCCTTTACCCCTCTCACATGAGTTATACTATGGTTCGTACATTTGGAGAGACACTTTTACTTACTGCTTTGGCGTTAGAATGGGTCAGGCACAGGACACACAATTTTCTATAACTAATACGTAAGAACGTTGCTTACCCTTTTTTTAGTTGAGTGGCCACTCTTTTGTGTGACCTGCGCCGGAACGCCACCCCACGACGAAGCAGTTGTCTGGTCCCTTTCCAATCCTGTTCGTGACGCCAATACTCTGACATTCGTAAGAGGGAGATCAGGAAGACCGAAGTTTGAAAGTTAAAGACTTTATTTGTCACAGCCAATAGTAACACAAAGCCTGAGTGAAATCTGCAGAGAAGACTGCCGCACCCTTCTCGGGCACTGTCTTTTAAACCCAATGTTACATAATCATGCTATACATTCCAAACCCTATATGGATATTCCATGCCATATGCCATATGTCTGCTACTACTGCCCTTACTTGTACATTTACTCATTCATCAATACTTCTGAATTCATAGGCTATATCCCCTATTCACAACAGCTGATGTGTTTTCTTTCTTTTCATTACATTTTCTTTTCATTAACATTTTACATTTTAAGACACTTATCTTTATTATTTATATTGTACCATTCCCAATATATGTATACATATATGGATTCATGTATTTGAATATATATATGTATATTTTTAATGGATATATTTTTTTTCTCTTATCTTTTTTTGCTTACTGTTGCCTGCCATGTCACAGGAGTTTCACCACTGTTCAGAATGGCCCTGTGTTATGATGTACATGTGACAATAAAACACTGAGTTTGACATCAGCTACCAGCTGTGTCCATCAAATGGTGGGCTCGTCATGATGTGCTATACCTGGGAAGAGGTCTGTCTTCTATTCACACACACACACACACACACACACACACACACACACACACACACACACACACACACACACACACACACACACACACACACACACACACACACACACACACACACACACACACACTATTATTTAGCACAGCGACAACTCTCAATCTGTCAACAACAACACCCTGCCCAGCTGTGGCACACACATGAATCAACACACACATGGAGATGCACAATTGCATACAAACGCACCTAGACACACATGGAGCTGTGATCATTAATCTATACACACAATCCTATACTGTGTGTGTGTGGATATATATTTATAGGTTTTTATTGATATACAGTGCTGCTTGAATGTTTGTGAACCCTCCAGACATGGTCATTGTTTTTGTAAAAAAATACAAATAAATAACCTTATTAAATGTATAACCAAACACCAATTTGTAAAGCAGACTTTCCAAATAATGGACAAAAACAAAAAAAAATGTATTTATTATTTATTCAACAAAAGTGGTTTATCTCACAAAAACTCAAAATGTGACGTGTGCAAAAAGTATATGAACCCTTTTAGTTAGTAGCTTGTGGCACCTCCTTTTGCAGCTATTACTTCAACCAAACGTGTTCTGTAACCACTGACCAGTCTCTCCATCTGTATAACCAGCAGGGGTGTAAAAAGTACCCAGAAATTATACTTAAGTGAAAGTATGGGTACCGTCTCAAAATCTTACTCAAGTAAAAGTCAGAGTATCTGGCTAAAAACACACTTGAGTAAAAGTCAAAAAGTTTCTACTTTTAAATGTACTTAAGTACTAAAAAGTAAAAGTAAAAACTTTTTTTTATTGCAAGGCCATGGGTGCTCGTCTTGTCCGTCCACGCCGACCGTTTCGTCCTCTTCATCACTCGTACTATCGTTTGTAGTCATCTTCTGTAGCTTGTCACTCTGACTGTCTATTCTTCTGATAGCAGGTGTTGAATCAAAGATCCCCGCTGTCTAGTCTTGCACAAGGACCAATCAGCATGGGTATGGGCGGGTTCATTTTCCATTGATGGGGATTTGATTGGCTGTTTTTAAATAAAGTGCGGCCGCAGGATTCGGCCAGAGAAACAAATATACTAATTAAAATTGTTGGACCTGCGAGATTTGTACTTTGTACTTTGTAGCTCTGCATTTTAAATGTAAGGAGTAAAAAGTATGTTTTTTTTCTCTGAAATGTAATTGAGTAAAAGTACAAGTATACAAATCTAATAATACTCGAGTAAAGTTCNGTCACTGTCACTGTCACTATCCGACCCTTTCTTCGCTTCCTTGACTTCTTTGTAACAATCCATGTGTAAATGTGGTCCTAATTTCGGTCCTCTATCTCTATTTCCTTTATCGTCCATTACTACCTCTCCTTTAATGTCTACTGTTCCTGATATCAGTGGGTATAATCCTGTGTCGTAGGGTGGTGGCCGCACTTTAGAGGGTATTGGTTCTAATTTTGTATCCCTATTAAACATTTCCCTTTCTGTCTTTTCTTTTTGTCTCCAATTTCCCCTTCCTTCTTAAACATGGATAGTATTATCCTTTCTCTTTCCCTTTTCTCTATTATTTTCTTTCCTGTTTTATTAAGCTTGTGATTTTTCATTATTACTTCCATCTCCTCACACACCACCACATCAAATGTCCCCTCCTTTGGCCATTTAGTTCCTGCTTTCCCTGTTCTTTTCTCCCATTTTTCTGAGATCTTCATTATCTCATCTTTATTTAACGGATTCTTTTTACACAATATTTCTACCGCTGATAATGGCATGGTTACTTTTTATATTAAAGAGCTTTCTAATTCTTAATTGTGTGCCTCCAAATGAACCGCTACAGAAATTATTTCTCTCTATTTACCAGTTCTATAACGTGGAACTGAATCAATTACGGATCTTACCTATAGTATCCTAATCAAAAAATCATATAAGGAAACCTCACTTTAAATCAACCCAAAAAATCAATTAATTAATGAAAATTAATTTAGAAGGGGGCACTAGGGGCACTTTTTCCTTTATCTGTTTCTTTAACTGTTCTCATCAATGAAGAAGAAAACTGATCCTCTGACAACTTCCTGGACTACAACATGCAGTGCAGGTTTCCAACACTTGGGGTGCTCCTCTCTTTACTCGACTTTAATTAATACTTGGTATTGTGAATTAAATGCAAGAACACATATACCTTATAAACGCTTTTGAAAGAGAAATAACTAAATGAATATATCATTCACGGGCTGGACTTTATCATGCAGTCCACCCCTCTCTCACCGGGACACGCCCTCCTATAGTCCTGGCTTGTCTCAGCAAATCTCCCACCAGTCTCTCTGAACCACCGAGCCGACACAACCTAGCGGTGTCCTGCACCGACAACACACACAACGACTAACATATAACATAAAACAAGCACAGACTTTCAAACAAACAAGTAAGGACCTTTACAAGCTAGCTATTCAACAATTGGTGTATTTAATGCACTTTCACTCATTTAACACTGGAATGCAATCCAAATGAAAATGACATCTATCTCTATATTCTTTTAAAAAAACTCAGAGAATGTTTTTTGAACACTCACACAACTTAACATCGCACAAAAATGACCACACGGTGTTTTTACTCTTAACACCCTTCCCCTTTATCTTCGTCAATTTAAATCATAGCTGAAGGAAACTTCTAAGCGCTGACTTATTTTAAATTTATTTTCTATCGTACTTCGCCTACCGTAGATTTACTGTACTTCGCTGTACTTTGCCTACGTAGTTTTACTGTACTTCGCCGTACTTCGTCTACGTAGTTTTACTGTACTTTACGTACTTCGCCTAATAGTTTTACTGTACTTCGCCTACGTAGTTTTACTGTACTTTACCGTACTCGCCTACGTAGTTTTACTGTACTTCGCTGTACTCCGCCTACATAGTTTTAAACATAACCTATGATGGAAGGGACAGCTCCCCTCCCACCTTTTTTAATTCCTCTCTCTCTCTCTCTTTCTCTCTCTCTCTCTCTCTCTCTCTCTCTCTCTCTCTCTCTCTCTCTCTCTCTCCCTGTCCTTAGTTCAGTGCGTAGTACCTTTCTAATTGTTACTATCACAACGTATCCACAGGGTTTTCAAAGCAACAATTTAATAAACCACAGAGTTTATGGGTTAGTGCATGCACTGTCATTCATCCCAGGTCCACCCTTAACCCCTCTCAACATGAGTTATACTATGGTTCGTACATTTGGAGAGACACTTTTACTTACTGCTTTGGCGTTAGAATGGGTCAGGCACAGGACACACAATTTTCTATACTAATACGTTAAGAACGTTGCTTACCCTTTTTTTAGTTGAGTGGCCACTCTTTTGTGTGACCTGCGCCGGAACGCCACCCCACGACGAAGCAGTTGTCTGGTCCCTTTCCAATCCTGTTCGTGACGCCAATACTCTGACATTCGTAAGAGGGAGATCAGGAAGACCGAAGTTTGAAAGTTAAAGACTTTATTGTTCACAGCAATAGTAACACAAAGCCTGAGTGAAATCTGCAGAGAAGACTGCCGCACCCTTCTCGGGCACTGTCTTTTAAACCCAATGTTACATAATCATGCTATACATTCCAAACCCTATATGGATATTCCATTGCCATATGCCATATTTCTGCCTACTACTGCCCTTACTTGTACATTTACTCATTCATCAATACTTCTGAATTCATAGGCTATATCCCCTATTCACAACAGCTGATGTGTTTTCTTTCTTTTCATTACATTTTCTTTTCATTAACATTTTACATTTTAAGACACTTATCTTTATTATTTATATTGCTACCATTCCCAATATATGTATACATATATGGATTCATGTATTGAATATATATATGTATATTTTTAATGGATATATTTTTTTCTCTTATCTTTTTTTGCTTACTGTTGCCTGCCATGTCACAGGAGTTTCACCACTGTTCAGAATGGCCCTGTGTTATGATGTACATGTGACAATAAAACACTGAGTTTGAACATCAGCTACCAGCTGTGTCCATCAAATGGTGGGCTTCGTCATGATGTGCTATACCTGGAAGAGGTCTGTCTTCTATTCACACACACAACACACACACACACACACACACACACACACACACACACACACACACACACACACACACACACACACACACACACACACACACACACACCACACACACACACACACACACTATTATTTAGCACAGGCGACAACTCTCAAATCTGTCAACAACAACACCCTGCCCAGCTGTGGCACACACATGAATCAACACCACATTGGAGATGCCACAATGCATACAAACGCACCTAGACACACAGGAGCTGTGATCATATCTATACACACAATCCTATACTGTGTGTGTGTGCGATAATATATTTATAGGTTTTTATTGATATACAGTGCTGCTTGAATGTTTGTGAACCCTCCAGACATGGTCATTGTTTTTGTAAAAAAATACAAATAAATAACCTTATTAAATGTATAACCAAACACCAATTTGTAAAGCAGACTTTCCAAATAATGGACAAAAACAAAAAAAAAATGTATTTATTATTTATTCAACAAAAGTGGTTTATCTCACAAAAACTCAAAATGTGACGTGTGCAAAAAGTATATGAACCCTTTTAGTTAGTAGCTTGTGGCACCTCCTTTTGCAGCTATTACTTCAACCAAACGTGTTCTGTAACCACTGACCAGTCTCTCCATCTGTATAACCAGCAGGGGTGTAAAAAGTACCCAGAAATTATACTTAAGTGAAAGTATGGGTACCGTCTCAAAATCTTACTCAAGTAAAAGTCAGAGTATCTGGCTAAAAACACACTTGAGTAAAAGTCAAAAAGTTTCTACTTTTAAATGTACTTAAGTACTAAAAAGTAAAAGTAAAACTTTTTTTTATTGCAAGGCCATGGGTGCTCGTCTTGTCCGTCCACCGCCGACCGTTTCGTCCTCTTCATCACTCGTACTATCGTTTGTGGTCATCTTCTGTAGCTTGTCACCCTGACTGTCTATTCTTCTGATAGCAGGTGTTTAATCAAAGATCCCGCTGTCTAGTCTTGCACAAGGACCAATCAGCATGGGTATGGGCGGGTTAATCTTCCATTGATGGGATTTGATTGGCTGTTTTTAAATAAAGTGCGGCCGCAGGATTAATAACGTTAACGTTAGTTCGGCCAGAGAAACAAATATGCAATTAAAATTGTTGGACCTGCGAGATTTGTACTTTGTACTTTGTAGCGTCTGCATTTTAAATGTAAGGAGTAAAAAGTATGTTTTTTTTCTTTGAAATGTAATTGAGTAAAAGTACAAGTATACAAACCTAATAATACTCGAGTAAAGTACAAATCCCCAAAAACAGTACTTAAGTATTGTAACGAAGTACAATTACTCAAGTACTTTACACCCCTGATAACCAGTCTATATGATCAGTAACCACTGACCGGTCTCTCCATCTGTATAACCAGTCTATATGATCAGTAACCACTGACCGGTCTCTCCATCTGTATAACCAGTCTATATGATCAGTAACCACTGACCGGTCTCTCCATCTGTATAACCAGTCTATATGATCAGTAACCACTGACCAGTTCCTCTCCATCTGTATAACAGTCTATATGATCAGTAACCACTGACCGGTCTCTCCATCTGTATAACCAGTCTATATGATCAGTAACCACTGACCGGTCTCTCCATCTGTATAACCAGTCTATATGATCAGTAACCACTGACCGGTCTCTCCATCTGTATAACCAGTCTATATGATCAGTAACCACTGACCAGTCTCTCCATCTGTATAACCAGTCTATATGATCAGTAACCACTGACCAATCTCTCGCATCTGCTGTTGGTGATTTTTGCCCACTCCTCCTTGCAGAAGCCAGTTGAGAGCGGTTGGAGGGACATCTGGCATGTACCGCCCGCTTCAGGTCTAAGCCACAACATTTCTATAGGATTGAGGTCCGGACTTTGACGAGGCCAATACAGAGTACGAATCCTCTTTCTTTTAAGCCATTTCTTGGTACTATTGCTGGTATGCTTTGGGTCGTTCTCTTGTTGCAGAACCCATTTCCGGCCCAGCTTCAACTCAACTGACTGATGGCAGGACATTCTGATCAAGAGTTTGTTGGCGTGAGAATTCATGTTTCCCTGGATAATATGGAGTCGTCCAGCTCCGTAGTCAGAAAAGCTGCCCCACATTTCCACCACCGTGCCTCACTTTTGGGAGGAGGTTCTTTTCTTGGTATGCAGTGTTGGCTTTTCTCCAAACATGGCAGTTTTGATTGTGACCAAATAATTCTATATTGGACTCATCTATCCAGAGAATGGACTTCCAGAAGCCTCTGGTTTGTCCAAGTGTTCTCTGGCAAAGTTGAAACGAAAGTTGTTTCCTGAGAGCAGAGACTTCTTTCTAGCAACCCTCCCATGAATGTCATGTCTATTCAATTTCCGTCTGATTAGACACATGTACATTTACCCCAGATGCTGCCAGAGAGGTCTGCAACTCTCTATAGGTGATGTGTGGGTTGGCCTTTACCTGATTTATTATTCTTGGTGATATTTTTGATGGGCGTCCACTTCTAGGCAGATTTGCGGTCATGTTAAATGCCCTCCATTTGTAAATGATTTGTCTTACAGTGGATGGTCTGCTTAATTGATTAATTAAGCACCCAAATGTGTTTCACCTGAATCTATCAGCTACTTGATTTTACCAATGCAGCTGGGGGTTCACTTCCTTTTGCACATACACCAATTCCATGTTTCATGTAGTTTTTTGGCTACTCACACAATTCCCTCTAAACAAGTACATGCAATTGATTAACATAAACCTGACATTTCATATATAGAAAACTGGTAATGATAGAATAAGAAAATCATGGTAAAACAACAGAACACTCTAAACTGCCCAAGGGGTTCACATACTTTCAAGCAGCACTGTATACACGTTGTATATATATATATATATATATATACATGTATATATATATATATATATATCAATAGAATAATATGAATGTACAGAAATGTATACAGAACATTTATTTATTTTAGTATAGAACTGGAATACTAGCAGAAATGTATGTATTGTACACCAATACATTTTACAAAACATTTGGACAAGCAAATAGCAAAAATGAGCATCACTGTCAATACAACATTTTTGCTATTTGTGTTTTTTGTTGTTTACTCTGAAAACATCAATGGATCCCACCTTGGAAACCATGGTTACGCTACACTTCCATCATCTCTCCTGATAATGTATTGGAGAGAGTAGGTAGGGAGAGGGGTGAGGAGCAGTTTATAAATTTAGATAGCGCTGGTGTGGCTGGGGGTGGTGGTGGTGGAGGTGATGATGATGGTGATGAAGGTGGAGGTGATTGGCCTGCCTGCCACCATGCAACAGGTGGAGGATGAGTGACAAGTCGGTACGCAGGAGTGATTTTAATGAGCGTGATGTTGCTGCCATCAGAGGAGGCACTGCTGCTCCGGTCACAGCAGGCGCTACTCAGAGGGATTCCAATATCCATATCTGGAAGCGTCTCACAGGACCCATGCTGTCTTTATTTAAAAGACATCCCATGTAAACAAGTCTGTGCTTTGTAACTTTCTGTCTAGGAACATGAATGAGCATGAACAACCAAACAAATACATATGTTAAGACTTTCTAGATGTAATTTTCTATACTATTAAGCTGTATGCTACAGTTCCAAACCAAAATGATTGAATAATATATCGGACGAGGCCGCTGTGTAATGAGGTATTAGCCTCACACATGCGTATATTAATTTTGCTTGATTAAAGTGGTCAGCATACTTCTTGCAGAAAAGATGTTCAGCGAGGTTATAAGAATAAAATGACCTTATGGTGGAAAAAACTTCTATCAATCTCTTACACGCAATCTCCACAGATGACGGCCGTCAGACATTTTTTGTGATTTGTCCAAAAACCTTAAATAAGGTTAAGGTTATGTATTTTGGTCTGATTCCGCAATCTCCATGGAGACCCCAGTAGTCTTAACTAATGGAACGTTCAGAGATCAAACCGTAACCTGTATCTCAGCCAAAATAATATCAACCACTTTTGAAGTGTGCTGCCAACTTTAGATCTCACAAGTTGAAATGCCTCTGTTCTATTGCAATGAAGATGGGGGACACCAAGACTCCATGGATATCATGGGGAAGATAAATGGCTCACACACACACACACACACACACACACACACACACACACACACACACACACACATACACACACACACACCCGAAGTACTCCTTGAGTCTGTGGCCATCATCTCTCTTCTGGGTTAGATGACCACATCAATCTGAATGAGCAGCACCCGCAATCCTCTGCCTTGTTCATGTGACAGATTGTGGCTCTAGGTTTAAATTAATAAATATAACGTGGACAACGCCACCGTGGGTCCAAGCCCAAGGAAATACAGTAAATAAAAGGTTAGTGAAGTGCAAGAAAATGGTACAAACAACAGACACATAAATCATGAAAATTGTGGTTTATTAAGAATGAAACAGCTAAAAGACACTTAAAAGACAATATAGTTAACAATGCACTAATGAGGACACACACGCACACACACACACACACACACACACACACACACACAAACCGCACTGCGCTACACAACGTGACATAAAGGTAAGCTAATGTGTAAAAACGTTGCATGAACACACGCAGAGCAAGTAGGGACCCTAGAAATACAGATGCCCCAAATCACTCTCATCATAAAAGTCATACAAGAAACGCCACTTCCCTCCTCCGGAACACTTCAAGCTACTGTAAATGCTAAAATGCAAAGAAAGCAAGAAGTAACAAGTAGAACAGCAACTGAGTGGAAACTAAAGCTGCTAGTAGTAGTCTGACAGGGACAGGAAACCACTCTAACAACAGTAAAAGACTTGATTCATAATTCAGGTGTGTCCCTGCTACATTCAATTCAATGTTATTTTTCACCCAGAGCCCAATTTTGACTAGCCTTGTGAGACCAACATTCCCAACAAGTTCACATTCTGTTTTTCTCTTAAGATGGGTCTGGCCAGGATTCAAGCTTTCCGTATGTGGTTTGGATGATCCCACTGGCAGCTATGGGTGTTTTAGGTTCGCTGTTTGTTTGGAAACAACAAGATCGTTTATCCAGTCACCTGCCAAGTCCCAGCCTTTTTCCAAGCGGTTTCCCATGACGGCTTCCCAGATGTACACAAACCATCTTGGGTGCAGGTTAGGTTTGAACTACAAGGGGAAGGTAGGGAGCCAAAAGATGAATGAGTCTTCAATTCAATTCACAATTCAGAGCCACCACCGGCTGCACCACCACCACCACCTCCGCTTTCTTTCTGTCCATCTATCTATTGTTTACTTCTGTCTTTCTTTCTATCTTTCTTTGCCTCTGTCAGGAAGCAACTTATCTACCATGCAGGGAAGTGATCAGCAAAATCTAATACATTCAAAGTACATAATAAAATACATTCTAAGGACATAATGGTAGAGGTTTGGAGGCACGCTCCACTGAATCGACCTCATCTGAGAGGGGAGAACGTCACCAGTTTGCAGCCCGGTTATCTCTTCAGTCCAGGCAATGATCAAAAGAAGTCAATGCAGTTGCGATAAATTGACACCTGAAGCTCAATAAGTGGAACACGGGTTTGAACAAGTTCAAAACAAGGAAGTAGCAGTGGCGCCTGTATAATGGCTGCAATGGGGCTGTGGTCATTAGCTTCTATTATGTCACAGTGACAGCAGATCTGGCCGCCTACCTCTGCCTCGGGGGTAAAGTGTGTGGACTGCTGTGCCACTCAGATGATGTCAGGAATAGAAAGAGAAGGGTTGGGCTGCTGATGTTAGCAGGAAGTATACAAAGAGTAAAATAGAAGAAGAAAAAATAAATATGTGAAATTCCCATGTATCGAAAAGAGCAACAGAAACAAGGTAAATTAAACAAGTTCATGACTATTTGTTTTTTCTTTGAGCAATCAAAAATGAAGACTTGGAACAGAAGATTTGTGGAATGTATATGAAACACCTCAGAATTTCAGATTATTACTCAAGTAGGTCAAAGTATATCCTACTGGTCTGTGGGACTAAACCATCACAACTGTCGTTCCTCTGGCTTCACCAAAACATAGGCAAACCACCAATATAATGGACTTTATTGTCTGGATTCATGGTGAAGCACGCTCATGCTAAATGCTCCTCGGCAGAATGGGCACCACGACCTTTGGTGACGGATGTCTTAGTGAAGCCAGGAGAGGCAGTTACCATGGTTTCATCACCCAGACTGGTTTTTGTCCTTTAAATGAGGATGAGCTCAGCCATGGCTATGGAATGTGTGCGTGTGTGTGTCATCATACAAAATACAAGTTGATAAAGCCTACCTTTCTCCTGTGAACATTCATCATGAGGAGTCAAACGTCAGCTCAGCCTCTGATCAGAGACGTGGGTGGAGGTAGAGATGGATGAGAGGTATTGTTGACGGCCAGGAGGTGGGGAGGTTGGTGCAGTTCAACGTTCTGAGCAGACGGATATCGACGGACCAAGGCAAATATTTCGAGAACGAGATTCCCATCTTGTATGTGACTCATGAGTCAATAACACAAAGAAAGGTTTTTATTGATTCACTTATTTTTCTGTGCAAATGAAAGTTTTTTTTGGGGTGAAAATAGTTCCTGTAGCTTTCTCACACCGTGTTGTGCCTGGTTTCCAACCCACGTTCATATTCAGGGTTGCAAGGTGCCTGGGCACTAATCAATGGCAAATGACACATATCTCATGGCAATGATATTCCAGATGAAACATGTCCCCATTTATTCATGACTGCATAGGCCTCAGATCAACAATATAACTTCCATTGAAAGAATACCCTCATTTATTGAGCCAATAGATTATTTCAAATAAATGTTGAATCTTTTGCGATTAGGTCTCAGTCCTTAAACTTAAAAGACCTCTATTATACTACCAGGTACCCAGTGAACTGTACCAACTGGTAATCTGATCTCGTCAGCACACATCTAGGTGCACTCTACTTGTGATGTCACTATGTAACCATTTTAGTCACATGACAATTCTTCAGCTTCTAACGGCTAATCATGCTCACACTTGGTAGTATAATAGGGCCGCTTTAATAATAATATTATTCTGATGTGAGCTACAGAAACCCTATGTGCCGGGGTTTTTGTTCCAGTACAGATGACAGCACCCTATAATGATCCAGGGATCTGGAAGGGTGGAATATTGGACCCTAACCACAGCAACAACCAGCTAACAAAGGCCCTGTTGGAGTCCTCTCCTCGTCCCCACGCTGCAGAATGACTCGCTAGCAAAGTAAGGAGGACGCTGACGAGGTGGAGGTCAAACAATGAAGAGAGAGAAAATGGAAGAGAAATGTCAGTTATTTCCCATGCCCCCATCTTTTTTCTGGACCCAATTTTACCTCTTGTTTTTTGGTCCCTGGCGCGTCCTTCTTTCTTAGAGTTGCTACTTTGATTCCAGGAACCAAGCTGGAAATGTGAGTGGAAAGCATCAGAGGCATCAGATGTAGGAAACAGCGATGTGCTCTGCTCCAGGGGCCATGACAGCGGAGACTGGACTACTGGGAGAAGACACCGTTGGTGGAAGTGATTACCTTGTTGACAGCTCAAGTAGGGTCGTGATGTAGGTGTTGTGTTCTTTTACGCGAGTGCTTTTAAGTGGGGATTGCAATTGCTCAGGACAGTCATTGGACAATGGCCTACTGTTTTTATTTTGCCAATTTTAGATGGTTTGAAAGCCATCACTTAAAATTGTAATCTGAAATATCAATTTTGCCTGTCTTACCTGCACATATTACAGCTATAATAGACAACCATGTTCTACACAGCATCTTAAGCTTTAGCAAACTCACAATTTAAGTTCAATATCTAGATATTGGATTTCATACTATATAACGAACTGTGATATTAGTTGCTTTCTTGTCTCTTGACTCTGCACATTCACCACAGACAGGTCCATAACGATTGCACACATGCACATCTCCAATTGTTATCTTTCTATCGTATATACAGTATATATATATATATATATATATGTTTTTATATTCATGTTGTTTTTGTTTTTTTTCTTCTCCTCTCCTCTTGTTGAAACCTATTATCTAACCCCCCCATGGTTCAACGTGGAGGGAAGTGGAAGAGAACAGCGAGTACTTTAGAAATCACTGAGTATTGCGAGCTCAACACATGTCTCTTTCTCGTCCCAACCATATAATGTGTCTATATTTACTTTCAATATGGACTTACTGTAAGAGGACACAGAAACCAAAACTGGGACACGGCATAATTAATTTCGGCAATTATTTGGTGCTTTCATGGAGGGATTCATTAAAGCGCACACACATGCATGCACTCACACACACGCACGCATGCACAGTGCCTGCAGAAACCTCATGGGGTCCTCCATACTGCTACACACAGATCCAATGTGGTGCTACTGGCATACTTGGCTTAAGATCATCTAGGCTATTTAAATATTCATTTCCATATGGCCCATGCAAGGCTTTTTCTTAGCCTTGCATGGGCCGCAGTAGAGAATGCCTCTTATTTTTTGTTCTCAGCTCGATCAATTCAGAATATTGTATCGTCCACCATTGTCACCTTTCGTGGGCAAGCGAAACAAAACACAAACAAACGTCTGGCATGAGGAACATGTGTAAGATGTGTGGGTGGACTGCTTCTGCCTCGAGCCGCTCCACTTTTGGTTTGACTGGACACCCACTCTGCTGGCCAAACTACTCATAGGCTCTAGTATCCATTGTGGGAGCTGCATCCCCCCGCACTCTTACAGCAGTACCATAGTGAAGTGGTACTGAAACAATTTTCGTAATCTTTTCAGCCAACTACCCCTTTTAGGTCCTGTATGTAAGAATAATAAATCTGCTCAGGGACTACATGTAGGATTTTACAGCACAAATCACTTTAAATTGCCAGTTTGTGAGCAGGTTGTGGTTGAAGTTAAAACATGAGAGCTTCCCCGACTCTCTGTTGGTAGAACAGCTTTTGGGCTGATTTCTCTTATATTTGAGTCGGGTCGGATTTCGCGGGAAAAAGGAACAAAGTGACATGTAAGCGTGGATAATTAAAATATATATATTTCATAGCTTTTTTAAATGTGTACAAGGTTTAATTATTAGAACTCACATTAGTTTCTGATTGTTATTGTCTCAACCCATGGAGCTCAGAATGCATTTCTGATTCTAGTAGCTTTAAAGTTAAAGTGATATGCTCTTATTGGAAAGATTTACCAAACTTGTTGCAATGTTACTACTCCCTTATTAGCTATTTACTAATTAATATATTAACGGAGTATTCCTACGTTTTCTTAAGGTGGATGTTTTTTGCAATTGTTCATAAGCAGTATTAAAACAACACTTTTTTGTTCATGTTCCAAGTACACCCTGCAATCTTTCAAAGTCCCCCTAGAGGCACACGTACCTCCATTAGAGAAACACTAGTCTCCTGAGTCCTGAGACTGAGTCTAGGCTACTGTACTCAAGCACAAACCTGAAACATGTTCTGGGCTCGGTGCATCCCGCTCGCTTGTACCGTTCTGAACGAGGTGGTGAGGCGGTGGCTGCTTTGAGGGTGCTAGTAGCTCAGGCTGCTGCCTTATGCAACAGCCCGGTTTAATAATGAACGTGATTAAGCGGTGTACCATATGTGGCTGAAACACTGTACGCTGAGATGCACTGACAGACAAAACAGGCCAAAACCAGGTCAACCCGGCAATTCTTGGGAGGAAACGATGAATTTACACACAATCTTGGTTTCGAAATGTCCCCTTGGGGTTTAATAAAGGACCCTATCTACCCATCTATCACATTAAAAATATCTATTCATAGTCCTCTTTTTCCTTGGCCATTCAAAAAAGTATACTGTTGCTGGTCGTAATAATATGCTTGCTTTATCCTTCAAAAATGTCCATTGTGTTAAAGGTGCTGTAGGTAAGATTTAAGAGCCAGTATTTTAGTGTAATTTGTTAGAGATGGCAGACATCCGTCAGCTGTTAGTGAGTGAACTGTGCTGTGAAATGTGCTTCTAGTCGACTGCCCCTCTGTATGAGACCATCTAGATAGATGAGACCACTTCTGGCCGTCAGGGGGTCTCTTCTCTCACTGCTTGGAGGAATTCATCTTGCCTGTCAATCACAGTGAAATGAAACACTGCAATGGAAACGTAGGGAGGCCGGGAGCCGAGAGGGACGTTTTTTATCTGAAATATTCAATAAATATTCATCCCCCCAATTACGGTAAATTCTTTGTAGTGCGACGACGACGCCCTTGTAATGACACCCAGCTCCCTACATACACAACAAGTGTTTGTCTGGAGTTATCGCTTCATAAACCTCCCGGTAATCGCTCGCATTCGATTCAAGACACTGGTACTGACTTTCATGGCTGTCAACGGAACCGCCCCTACCTACCTCCAAAAATTAGTCCGACCCTACGCCCCAGCCCGAGCACTCCGCTCGGCAACTTCTGCCAAACGACTGGTACCACCTTCACTAAAAGCAGCCAAACATCGCTCTTCCAAGTCCCAACTCTTCACGGTCCTGGCTCCGCAGTGGTGGAATGAGCTCCCGGCTCATGTCAGGACGGCCGAGTCGCTCGCCAGCTTCCGCAAGAGACTCAAGACCCACCTGTTCAGAGTTCACCTGGACTCTACATAACCCCCCTCCTTAACAAGAGACTCAAGACCCACCTGTTCAGAGTTCACCTGGACTCTACATAACCCCCCTCCCTTAACAAGAGACTCAAGACCCACCTGTTCAGAGTTCACCTGGACTCTACATAACCCCCCTCCTTAACAAGAGACTCAAGACCCACCTGTTCAGAGTTCACCTGGACTCTACATAACCCCCCTCCCTTAACAAGAGACTCAAGACCCACCTGTTCAGAGTTCACCCGGACTCTACATAACCCCCCTCCTTAACAAGAGACTCAAGACCCACCTGTTCAGAGTTCACCTGGACTCTACATAACCCCCCTCCTTAACAAGAGACTCAAGACCCACCTGTTCAGAGTTCACCTGGACTCTACATAACCCCCCTCCTTAACAAGAGACTCAAGACCCACCTGTTCAGAGTTCACCTGGACTCTACATAACCCCCCCCAGCACTAACCTGCGTGTTTATATGTCTTAACACTTATTAATGGCACTTAGCATTGTTGTTCGTTCTCAGATGTTGTATCATGCTTAGAATCACACGCCTGCCCAGCTACTTATGCAGGCAACTTGGCAATTATGAAACTCGTTCTATTCGTCTCGTAAATATGAATGCTGGAAAACAGCTCTATTCTTATCTTCAGGTACCACAGTGATATATTGCTGCCTCTCCTTCAACAAATGTACTCTTTGTAAGTCGCTTTGGATAAAAGCGTCTGCCAAATGCCCTAAATGTAAATGTAAATGTAAATAAACAATCACAGTCGGTTTGATTTTCATGTACCAAATATCTTTAATTTCATAACGGCATATCAGCAAATAAAATGTATCATTTTGTACAATTCAAAAACAATTAAAAATAAAGAAATGTAAATAGAGTATAAAACATTTGTCAAATTTTGGCAGAACGGCTGAACTCACAGCAACGGATCTCTCCACTTGACAAAGTTCAGCGTGAGTCAAATCTCCGTCATGCAAAATGTTACAAAAGCGTTAGAATCATAGTGTTGCGCGTTGATTTGGTTACGTGGATAGTATGCAGGATCAGACCTTGTGTGCTGTTCATTAACAGTCTGTATGACTGTGTGTCACTGGAGTCAACGTTTTCGTGACTTTCTTGGAATGGTAAAGCTATGCTAACTCCACATCAGGAATTCCTGGAAGTGAGTTGTCTTTGGCCATTGAGTGTGTGTGTGTGATATTATTAGATCATAGTTTGGCATAGTATACACGTTGCTTGTTGGGGGGGGGGGGGGGAGGAGGGGGGGTGTGGTGGTGGGTCTTGGTCTGGTGGGGGACTCATGTTGAGGGCTAACAGCCGTCCCTCCTCCCGTCCTCTTCCTCACCGGGGGCGCTCCTCTGGGTCAGGAGGAAGGTCTCCCACACCGCCAGACACTGCAACACAAGGCGGATGTTAGTCAGCGCCGAAGGTCGAGTACTACCATGCACGAGTGTACTGCTAATCTCTCTCTCTCTCTCATTTTTAACATTAACATTTTTTAATCCGGATATCAATGAACATGCAGTAGCCTCATAGCAGAGTGATGATGTCTGAGTGTGTATGATGAGGCGGGCGGACATTAGAAGGCATTCTGGTGCCCAAGGCAGTGTGCTGATACATGACTCATTTCTAACAAGCCACAATGTGCTCTCCTTTCATCCCTTTCGGTATCTTCAAAAACTAATATAATTCATTTTTTGCTTCTTTTTACATTGAATGTGGACACTGTAGTCTGTACACATCGAATCATTATCTAACGATTTAGATCTTTAACTGATTTCAGAGATCTTCAGAACCACACATGACACGCCATCTTAACGGTAGTGTTGGATACGATGTACTTTGTTGTAGATGTAACCCACCACATTGTTGGAAAGAACTGAGGTAGTGACCTATGAACCCTGAGAGCCAGAGTCACATTTGAAGCATCATAACTTCATAGTAAAGGTTAAGGTTAGTGGGTTACAAAGGGATTTGATACAGACTGTTTGAAAGCTCAGATTTAAGGGTGTTTGTTGTTTTGTTATTGTATTCCTTCAACAGACTACTATTTCTGTTTTTACTTACCAACAGTACACATATGGTAAGAGAACAGGGGGGGGGGGGAAGGAAAATACCAATAATTAAAAAAAAATTGAGGGGTTTAAATAAAGACTCCAAAAGTGATATTGATCTTTTGGATAGTGGTTTTGTTTTCTGATTCATAAAACAGAAGTGTTTTGTTGTACATTTACACCAAATTCCACTGTATGTGGAATTTGGATGTCAATAAAGTTAGATGATTTCAACAGGATGGACAAGCAGCCATGTAATGAATACACATTGTCCGCTGACCGGATACTGCTGACGTTGAAGAAATGCATTCGTATTTCATTTGCCGTTTTCTAAACACCATATTTTTCAAGGTCAAAATTTTCATTTGGCATTTGGTCTGTGAGGAGGGAGCGCATCTTATTTTTTCCACATATTTTGAATACAGCAGGTCTCTTTAGGTGGGCGGCGTCAACCTCTCACACTTTCCATTTCACTTCATAATTCCACACTTTAAAAAGGGGAAGAGGAGTCGCCCCGGGCCAACCAGAGCAGCGCTATGAATCCCCAATGTGGAATCAAACACCATTAGAATGGTAGGAGTGGCTCACAGTGACTGGGTTTACATGCACACAATATTCCAGTTTTTGCCCTTATTCCTAAAAAGACAATATTCCTACTAAGCTGTCTATCAACATGTCTAATCAACATAAAACGGCCCATATATATATATATATATATATATATATATATATATATATATATATATATATATACTTGTTGATATCCAAGTCTTTCAAAATGTTTAAAAGAAGGTGTGTTTCTCCATGCGGGCTTGTCTTTTGGGCATGCATCTCTACCCCAGCCTTGTTGGTTAGTTGGTTTGTTTGCAACACACAGAGCTGACTGTAAACAGGCAGTTTGCATGTGTTGCAATCTGCAATAAAACTGCAGATTGAGACGCATATTGATCTCTATTAATGCGCTGTATGCGATGTCCAAATAATGCTCCCTGTATCAAATTCGGAATATTGTCATATTCTGAATAATAGTTTAATATCAGTGTGCATGTAAATGTACTCAGTGACCTTGTCTGTCTGTCACTGGGGTTAAAGGGGGGGGGGGGGGGTACAGTGTGAAATCCTTATGCCACAACGCCTTCGAGACAGACACTCTGGGAGGGTAAACTTACACAGTAAAAGCTGTGAGGTTGATTTTGACCTCCAGAAACTCCCTTGCAATCCCTCGTTTTAAAATATATTCTGAAAAGACGACATGTCAGGGATGAAAACAAATGAACAAAGCATTTTGAAGTGTGTACTGGGAGCGACAGAAACGTTGACGGAGGCCATTATACGGATAACATTCAATGTGATGTGAAGAAAATGCCACAGGCAGCACAGAGACTCTCAGAGACGACCATCCAAGATGTATTGTGAAGCCAAGCGCTGGGAACATGAATCCAGTGGTGTGTCTGCAACTCTCCATGTTACCACAAGCAGATCACAGTATGTATAATGCCACAAAACTACAATACAATCATTGTTGGAGTGTAAAGGACACAGGCTAAGGGCGTTCAAGCGTGTCCGTGGTACTCCAATTGTCATTTTCTTGTCATTTCACAAAAAACACTGTTTAACATGCGCCTGAAAACCTTAAATCTGCACACACGCACACACACGCACACACGCACGCACACACGCATGCACAAATCATTATATCCTTATCCGTCTCTGCTGTGCTCTCGCCTAGCCCTGGTATCTCAGTTGCTATGAAGTAACCATGGTAACGCTTCTTGTTTTACTCCCCGGTGCATGGTACTATTCGTTAAAGAGCAGAGGCACAGTGAATATTAATGCATCTGAAGTGATGTAGCTGTCCGGTTACCTTAAGGTAACCAAACTCTTCACCGGCAGCCATCACAATACAGGCTACCTGTAGGAGAATGAGTTGCCGCCAAGCAGAGTAAGCAACATGTGTTCCCTGAAGCACACGTGTTCAGCAATAATGATGAGACAGAGTTATGTACAAGTATGATACTAAGAGTGCCAAAGTGTTTGTTTAATTGCTTTGACTATTGCAAAAAAAGTGACAGTATTGTAATAAGAAAAACAATTATGACTGTTGTTCAAATCAGCTTTGAATAAAATCACAGAACTATAATCTCTAGCTATGTACATTACACTCTTTCATAGACACCAAGTGTCGTACCATCTTCTGCAACCAAGCCTCACTTACACGTGTTATATAATGTTCAGTATTTAAACCCATGATATCATTAAAATACATTTTAAATTTTAATAACAGCAGTTGCAGTGGAGTGATCTCCATTAGCAAATTCTTCTTCTGGGTGCTTTCTTACTGCACCTTTAAGTGTTGTTTCTCTCACTCTGCTCTAGGGAAGTAAAAAGTTTCAACCTAGCAAGAATATCATTAACATAATTGTTATTTAAACGGGTTAATATCAAGTGATGATGAGGCAAATCTAGCCAGTAGGTCATTGTCTCAACAAAGATGAGAAAGAAAAGAAAGAAAAGTCAGGAAATCGGATATTTACATACTGTATGTCTAAAGCCCAGATTGGTTTCTAAATGTTAACATTGGTATTATTAGCTACACCTCATTGAGCAAACCCACCCTGGCAACCGCAAACCCACTGCTTCTTTCCACACGTCCCCACCTGCAGCCAACCATTAAGGCCTTCTGTTTTAGAATATTCAGTTTTTTGCCCTTATTCCGAAAAAAGACAATATTCCTGCAAGATATGGATAGTGAAAATAAATATTACACTAATATTTCCGTTTACATGCAGCTGTGCATACTCCAATCAACATAAAACGCCCACATGACATAGTCCTACGGCGAGGATTTTATATCTAAATTAAAAAATGTATATCTAATTTTATATATAAAAAATATATCTAAATATAGATACAAAAACCTATTGATACTGCTTCCTCCTTCAGACCAGAAATGCAGCCTTTTGTTTAGGGCATGCATCTCTACCCCAGCCTTGCAAACCGGTGGTTAGTTGGTTTGTTTCAAACAGAGCTGACTGTAAAGAGGCAGTTTGCATGCGTCGCAAACTGCAGTAAAAACCCAGATTGAGAAAAATCAGGTAAAGGCCAACCCACACATCACCTATAGAGAGTTGCAGACCTCTCTGGCAGCATCTGGGGTAAATGTACATGTGTCTAATCAGACGGAAATTGAATAGACATGACATTCATGGGGGGGGTTGCTAGAAAGTCTCTGCTCTCAGCAAAGAACAAAGCTGCCCGTTTCAACTTTGCCAGAGAACACTTGGACAAACCAGAGGCTTCTGGAAGTCCATTCTCTGGACAGTTGAGTCCAAGATAGAATTATTTGGTCAAAATAAAAACCGCCATGTTTGGAGAAAAGCCAACACTGCATACCAAGAAAAGAACCTCCTCCCAAAAGTGAGGCACGGTGGTGGAAATGTGGGGCAGCTTTTCTGACTACGGAGCTGGACGACTCCATATTATCCAGGGAAACATGAATTCTCATGCCAACAAATTGTTGATCAGAATCTCCTACCATCAGTCAGTTGAGTTGAAGCTGGGACGAAAATGGGTTCTGCAACAAGAGAACGACCCAAAGCATACCAGCAATAGTACCAAGAAATGGCTTAAAAGAAAGAGGATTCGTACTCTGTATTGGCCTCGTCAAAGTCCGGACCTCAATCCTATAGAAATGTTGTGGCTTAGACCTGAAGCGGGCGGTACATGCCAGATGTCCCTCCAACCGCCCTCAACTGGCTTCTGCAAGGAGCAGTGGGCAAAAATCACCAACAGCAGATGGAGAGACTGGTCAGTGGTTACTGATCATATAGACTGGTTATAGGGTGGCAGTAGCTCAGGAGTGGTTGTCTGCCAACTGGAAGGTTGCTGGTTCGATCCCTGAGCTCCACCTAGCTAAGTGCCATTGTGTCCCTGAGCAAGACACCTAACCCTAACTGCTCCTGACGTGTTGGTTGTTACCTTGCATGGTTGGCACCACCGTCGGTGTATGAATGGGTGAATGTAAGGCAACTGTAAAGCGCTTTGGATAAAAGCGCTATATAAATGCAATCCATTTACCATTATACAGATGGAGAGACTGGTCAGTGGTTACAGAAGACGTTTGGTTGAAGTAATGGCTGCAAATGGAGGTGCCACAATCTCCTACATTTTCAGTTTTTGTGAGATTAACCACTTTTGTTGAATACATAATGAAAATACATCTTTTTTTGTTTGTTTGTGTTTTTTACAAAGACAATGACCAGGTCCGGAGTGTTCACAAACTTTCAAGCAGCACTGTATGCATGCATCACACATTCACTTCCAAGCCAAGCCCTAGGAAGTTCCCTGGGAAGTGCAATAGACGTTTTGTGGCCGGTCCTTGATTTGATCGCTTTTTTAACTGCTTCAATTTGCTTGCCCTTGTTCTGTCCTACAGGTGCGCGCGCACACGCACACGCACACACACACACACGCACACACACACACACACACACACACACACCGTATTCCGTAGTAGTCAGTATCATATCTTCTATCCCGTTTCTTAAGCCATATTTCTATACGAGGAGGATTGTAAATCAGTCCAACTTGATTGTAATCAAGTCAAATCAAAAATATGTCTAGCTCAGATACAACCAGACAGAAACAAGCTCTCCTTTTAGGAGATGAACGGCTAATAATTCTCCATAGGTGTCCAAGAGAGTGCGATTACAGATGCCGTGTACCGATTACAGAGTCCTTAGCAAACACTCTGGAAGACACTTTCCCTTTCCAACAAACTGTCAGGAAAGAATTATCGATTTTTCAAAAGACCATTCACTTTCTCCCGCTCACACCAACTTAGAGCCATGGCAGTGGGAATCCGCCAAGGTTCAGATGAAAAATACATGAATGCGTGTTCCAATAACAGCCATCTAAATGTTGCTGGTGTAGCTGCTCCCCCTTCCTGAACACTGGTCAGCGATCCAAGTTTAGCAGCCAGACAAGCAGAAAATACATCCCAATATTAACTGTGAGATTAACATGAGATGCACTTACAGTATAACCGAATGGAGCTATAGCTTATATCCCATGCATATATACAGTACATAATACAGTGTTGGGTAACATTACTTTTAAAAGTAACACATTGCAGCGTTACCCACTGAAAGTAGCCTAACTTGTTAGAGTACTTTCGTGTGACCAAAAATGAAAACCTCTTGTGCATTTTGGATATTTTGTCCAGAGGGCAGGTAGCCTACTGTACGTCTGCCTTTGAATGTATTGAATCAGCAGTGAGTCATCTTCAAATACAGCACCTCCGTGTTAGCTGTCCATCATGTCCGATGATGACGCTTGCTCCGAGGGGGTGGGGGGATTCAGCGCTGTTGATGCTGGTGCCACTTCATGTGGCTGTGGAGGCCAATGCGTGAGCCACACACTCGTCCACGGGTGGGACAAGGGAGCCCAGATGTTCGAGTCGTGCCGGCAGCCCCCTGGTGACATTGGGCACATCTTTTGGTCCTCCCCTATTGGATGGTGTGATGTATTTGTTCGTCACCCAGGCTGGCACAGGTGACCTGCCAAGCCGATCTATGGAGAGCCAGAGGTTCAATATGGATGGGGTTTATGTTGCATTGCTTCAGGTCTTTGGTGTAGTCCTTATAGAGCCTTTTTTGTCCACCAGCAGCCTGCTTTTCAGTGCCGAGTTGTCCATTGAGGGCTTGTTTCAGCCCTATCCAGGAGCGTGCAGACATTCCACGAAGCAATGTGTAAATAAATATTTCTTTTGGTTTCTCCACCGCAGAGATTCAAGTTTCAAGAAGGTTAATTGTCACATACACATATGCAGTGAAATTAAAAAGTGGTGATGAACAGCGGAATGTGCAACAAAACAATACAAATATCACAATTTAAGGGAAAGAATCAGAATATTATTTTTTTCCTTTTTTAGGAATGAGAAATATGAGCAAATAGGCAAATAAACAGAGGGATGCTCCGACGTTTGCGGCTTCCCGTCCGGAGTTGGGTGAGCAGACAATTTTTGGACCACCTTTTCCAGGTGCTTCCCTGCCAGGGGGTGAGCAGAGTGGGGCTGCTCAGATGCAATGGAAGCTGCCAAGGAGACACACTGCTCCATCCCACAATCTCAACGACCATCACTCCATTGCCACCTATGTGCATGGTTTGGCGAGGCACTCCCAGCCACATCCTTGGCCTGTACCTGCCGCCATTCCATACTGCCACAGTGGATTTGGGAGGGGGTTGGGGCAAGGGGCTTGTGCAAGGAAAGGATTAGTGTGAGGGTGTGGGTGAGCAGTCCTGACTCCCATCATCTTCACTACACCAGACAGACTTCCAGTGGCATAAGAAACCTCATGACGACCTTCGTCTGGCGGGAGCTGCAGGACTCCGTCTGTGCCTGTCCCCAGCTGCAGATTTGAGCTCAGGGTTTACTCCCCTAGCCATCGTACCCCCCAAGGTTTACCCACGTGGCAGTGGGGCAGAAGTTGGTGAAACAATTCTTGGGACCACTGCAGCTCTGAGAGCAGCAGAAGCTGAAGGAGGGAGATTGCAGGCATCTCTACATGCAATGGCTCGCTTAGCAGACTGCACTAGACACATCACAACACCTTGCTGGCAGTACAGCCGGCAAACCCACAACATCTCACACAGCACCTCCATACCCTGTAGACTGACTGTTTAACCAAGCAGGCTGCCACAGGCTATTGTGGGACGACTTTGCCCCTGATGTAGCAAACCTATTCTAGCCTCAACAACAATATGCAACAAAAGCTTTATTTTGGATTATTTCATTATATATCCTGTTGAAAAACTTTGCCAAAATACATATAATACATAATAGTAAAGTAAAAAAAAAGTCATATATTATATACATAATACAAAATCGAATCAAATGTATTTATAAGATCTGACAAAAATTACTGAAGCGACTTTCAATTACCAGAGTCACGGAATACTTATTTCAAAACATAACAAAAAATCGGATTAATTTAGTTACTTTACTTGTTACAACAAACAGTACTCTGGTTAGTAACAGTGCCCCTGGTCCACACGGCGGACCAGTGGCATGGCGGACCAGGGGCACGGCGGACCAGTGGCACAGTGGACCAGGGGCACGGCGGACCAGGGGCACCGTGGACCAGGGGCACCGTGGACCAGGGGTACCGTGGACCAGGGGTACATCCTACAGACTCCATCTGTGGCTGTGTGCCGTTTCCAGTATCTTTCCATTGGCTCCACTGTGTGCATATTGAGGTCTGCCAAGCGATAATGCAGTCGGCTATGTGGGGCCAAGAAGAGGAGGCTATCGTATCAGGTACTATATTAACTAACTACATTGTTATAATTGATTGATTTACTTTAATGAGCAATGTAAAAACACACACACGGTTGCTCTGTTGCATCGCATCGATGAGGTAGTTATTTGAACAGTTTTAAACCGATTGTACTCGGTTTATTATAAACTTCAATGGAGGTTTACCAGTTTGAGAGCCACCAGAAATAGACCAAAATAGAGAAGACCCGCGTGGCTTCCGTGGTCCATGACACAGCTTCAGTTGATTCTATTCTATTGAATTCTGTGGCAGCGCTGTGTCCCGTGGATTTAGTCTGTCACTTTACTTTGTAGCGTGTTATCCCCAACGCTGTAAATATACAAATATACAATTTTTGCGACGACCAGGAGCTTGTTTCTCTTACACATGAGCGTAAATGTGCAATGTATTCTGGGCAGTCTGCATGTTAGTGTCCCTTCTCAACTCTCCCTTCTCAACTCTCCAAACGGTTTTTGGCAAACCAAATGACCCTCGCTGTGTGTCCCTGTACTGCATGTGTTGAACCCCAACACAATGTACTGTGATTCTCACACACACACACACACGCACGCACACGCACACACCCTGAGCTAGCAACACAACACCAATCACAGTCCCACAACAACCTGCAGACCCTCTCTCTTGCAAGCAGTGATAAAACAGATTGGATTCCTGTATTCTGCCAAGGGCAGTGGAGCCAGACACTAAGCCTATAGAACACACTCTGCAGGAGACAGTGGCTACCTGGGAAATGTATCCAGAAAATATGAACACTGATAGAATTCCTTTTCTGCGGGGGACCACCCCACTCTGGTAGTCCAATCCCAGCGCTTGTATTCCTAATAAATCCCTTATGAACCAAAGTTAAACGTCTTTCTTTACTTCTTCTTCACTCAACATACAGGTGTATCTGGGCAGGACCTGAATATAAACACGTTACCCAATAAGCCTCTTGTTCTGCCATGCTGTTCTGCACTGGGTCCACTTAAAACCTATGCCTTGGCACAAGTCACCTGATTTCAGCACAAAAGACCGTGCCTACCCAATGCAAACATTATCACTCTACAGAATGGACGTTATTAGTGGTTATCAACCCCATAGCTAAGGCTCAGTAGGCACCTACTCTACCTTCCATCATCATCATCATATCAGCATCTATAGCAACCACCATAGACACTAACGCTAGAAGCCGTTGTATCAAATGTCATATGCATTCACTGAATGCAGATTATGAAAATAAAATGCTAATTTGTCGCTAGACATGTTATCAAAGCAAATTTTAATGCGAAAACTATCTTATCTTAGTATCTTACAACATTGCATTTTCCACTGAGAATAAAACTATCCATTTAGAGGTCATTTTGTTTTGGCCTCTTGGAGCGTGACGCTGGGCCTTCTGCCCAATTTCTCTTCGCCACTGGATCTGTAAATGTAAATGGATCTGGACTGCTCTCGTATTGGTATCAGTGACCAATGATAGCGGCCCTCCGAACCTACTGGCAGGTACAGAAGGCACTTTTCAGTTTCAAACTCTTCAGGCTTCATATCTTAAAAAAAAAGTTTTAGTCCATCCATTCGTCTGAATAGTATTGTTAGTATTCAGTATTTAGCATTGCTGTTGCGGTTGAGATGGGGGCCAGGGACCGTCGGAGGTCCCTCGCACGTTCTGCAAAAACAGTGAGTCACCGTGACACCGGGAGGAAGCAGCCTTCCAACCTTTGAATGAGTTTTACATAAAATATGTAAATGTCATTTTTGAGGAGCAGTTATGTGTAATAATGATAATCCCCTGTGGAATTAGTTGCTGCTTCTCTCCTTCGGTAAAACAGCGCGGTGATGAAAATACCCGACACACACCCACCATAATAATCCTCCATAAATGCACAGCTGCATTGTAACACCAAGAACAATAAGCTGTGGTTCACCGTGTGGGGGAGCAACAACTAGCACCGTTCATCTGTTTTATATCTCTCTCTCTCTCTCTCTCTCTCTCTCTCTCTCTCATATGCAGGTCTTCTAGTTATCTGCACATTCTGCATTCTCTTTCAACTCTCCACTCTCCTCCCCCCCTCTTCGTCATCACTCTCACCCTCACTCCCCCGTTTACCATTGTTCTACCTTGCGGCTTTGTCATATTTCTCCCTCCCTTCCCAACTTGTGTTTGTGTATTCTCTCTCCCCCTCTCCCTCTCTATGTTTTTTTTAACTACCAAAATACCAAATCCATCTGTGGATCTGACTGCAGTGTTGCTGGGGCCCAATTACAATCTACCCCTTGCCCCTACCACTTAGCCCTAGCCCAGGACATTGCATGTTCACACAGAGAGGTAGAGTGCCCTGGTGCTTGATGGGTAGAGGGGTGAGGCGAAGTGGCCCTCCAAGTGTCAAGAGAAATACCTTGCGAAGCATCGGCAAGATGGTGGAGAACGCTGCCCAAGCAACAAATTAAAAAGACTTCTTTGTTAATAAAGATTTAAACCACTACCCCTTGTAATGCAAAAGGTGAATGCCTTGCTTCCTGTTTCGTTTGCTGAAGAAAACTAATTTGTACGAGAAGAAGCTTCCAGAAGGGTTTTTAATAAGTGCATTTCTATGACGGTCCCACAGTTCTGATTTGAAACACTTTTTCTCATTGGTGTCATTTTAGTTTTGCACTCTCAGCTGTGTCCGCTGTTGCTATAGCTAAGGTTTCAAGAAACCTAATAGCATTAACTTTTCTAACATTGACAACATTTGGACACTAGGTGTCGCTCTCCTCCTCCCCCCCTTCCATTCTATTCCATTCCAGTGGTTGCCAGATTGTTGCACAACCACATGATGCCAACGTCGGCATCCTACTGGCTCACAAGCTTGGCTTCATGTAAATGTAAATATTGGACCTGTATTTTTTCATGATTAATTCATACGATTTATTTTGTGGCAATATTAGATACTTTTATCCTGCACCTTTCTAGAAGTTCTGGGTGTGTATTATTTTGTAAAAGATATTAGTCTATAAAAAGGTTAGTAACTTAACCTTTCATCTAAGGCTTAAAAATGCATGAAAACCAAGTGACGGCAGCTCACCTTCTCATAATATTCCATATTCTTCTCGGCGGTGGAGACGAGGGCGGACTTGAGGTCGGTCCTCATGCTGCCCTCCCAGCGGCTCCAGTCTCCTCTCAGAGCCGCGTTGGCATTCTCCAGGCGATCCTCCAGACACGCGGCCTCCGTCTTCAGCTGAGACCATATAGAAATATAAAGACCAGACGCTGCATTATTATTCAAAGATGAGACTGTGGGTGTCATGCAGCAGAAAGTACAGGACATTTGTGGTAATTACAGAGATCTGAAGAGAGATCTAAAATAAAAGTCAAAACTACACAAAACAAGTACCTAAATAGCAATGTTAATGTAAATGACATTTTTTTTTAACTTCACAGCCAGTTGAGGTAGACTTTATTGTCATGACTTTCCTCCCAAACCAGGGTCCAGATCCCATCCCCTCTTGGATCCTGAGCATGTTTGTATATCCCGGCACTTGTATGTCCCGGCATTAAACAGTACTTAGCATTATGTAGCATCTTATCATAGCTATCTGGCCATTTACCAGCAAGGGGTCAACCTAGCAATTATGAGTACTTAAACTCCTATTCAAATCTTATTGTACCGTTGGTTTTCCGTTGTTTCACTCTCTTATTGTTAGTCGCTTTCAACAAAAGCATCTGCTAAATGCTCTAAATGTCAATCACTATTGATACAAACTATTATTAAAAAGGTAGTGCAGGTAAGATTATTATTATTCCAGTGCCATTTGTCAGAAAATCGTCAGCTATTAGTGGTATTAGTGGGTGATACGCTAATACAAAAGCAGGGAAGCAATAGGAAGGCTGCAGTGGGAACATTATACACTTGACACACATGTTGATGGATTGCTTCCCAGGCGTTGAAGCCAATGAATATTTAAAACAAACAGTATGTCTGGATCTCAGGAGTGCTGATGGGGGTTCTTCTGACGGGACGGGATGGGGGGGGGGGGGGGCTTTTAATCGGCCCAATAAACCCCCTGGCTGACGACGGGCCGCATGGACGGAGGTAAGGAAGGTACTAAACGTGAGATATTATGATACACAGCCTGTATAAATGCATCTGAAGTTTCTTCCCCTGCACACCAGAGTCCTTCATAATAATATATCCCTGGCCTGGTGGAAAGCTACGGCAGGTAGTGCTTCAACTTGACAAAGTTGGAGGACATTAATAACATTTAAGTGTTACGTCTGCGATGTAATGAGATGTCCCCTAAGATGGACACCAGTAATATGTTACATGGCGGTGGTGATACTGGTGTGTTGGAGACGAGTAACACACTTCTACTGCATCAAGTAAACACGATTAGGAGGATTAGCAAATTTTATGAAAAGGGACCAATTTGCAGCATTTACTTTATCAATAGCTGCATTATTTGCATAAGCAATGCCCGAGTGGAGGTGATTTCCTGAGTCATAGTTTGCGATGCTTTGATACAAACAGTATTGTATATTGGCTAATTGATATCAGCATTGGAGAACATGCCAATACCAAAACAGAAGACTGTCACATAAAACATGCTAGATAATTATTAGAGGTAATTATTGACACACATAAGCAGGTTGCAGTCGTACTACGTCTATACTTATCTTAGTCTACACATATAGGTCTCTAGCTTGGTATTGGCAGTACCAAGGTAGAATTAAAGATGCTGTAGATAAGATTTGAAAACCATAACTTGAGTGTAATTTTTGAGAAATGCCCTAAGTGTCAGTAAGCTGTTGGTGAATGAATGTGCAGTGAGAACAAGTGTCTAGCGGTCTGCCTCTATGAGACCATTAATAGATCTAGACCGCTCCCGGTTCATTTCGGACCAATCAGGGAATCTTCTTCTGGTGACTGGGTTTGGGAAAACACATCTTGGCTGTCAATCACAGGTAATGTTGAAAATGAGACACTTTCAAACAGCCAGAGAAACACGGGGAAGAGGGAGGGAACTTTCTTTGGCTAATTTGGTTTTCAAAATCGTGGATCTTTTAAGCTCTTAATTTACAACACATCTTAACTACAAAGCAACATTTGAATGTAGTATTGTCTAGCACTTGGTAACCCAAGAACAAGCAAACCAAAAGAAATAGTGGCCTCTAGAATAAAGGAGAGACCTATGACATAACATTACATTTACATTACATTAATGCAATTCCACAGCTCCATAGAAAGTACACACTCCAAATATGCAACCTTTCCCCACAATATGTTCACATTAAAAATAAGGTTCTTTGTGCAAGAATACTCCTCTTAGTACGATAGTAGTCATTCATTATTAACATTACCATAATATTGTCGAATGGATTAAATGTTTACAGCAATCTGCATGACATTTAGACATTGGCATTAAGCAAAGCCTTCCGCACTTTTAATGTAGGCCTAGGAATGGTCATTTACACACCACACACACACCACACACGCGCGCACGCACAGAGAGTTTCCAGGTCAGCCATCGGCTTGATAAGATCAATATTACCACAGTGACGGTGTGTGTGTGTGTGTGTGTGTGTGTGTGTGTGTGTGTGTTGTGTGTGTTGTGTGTGTGTGTGTGTGTGTGTGTGTGTGTGTGTGTGTGGAACAGGCTGATATTGACGGAATGGGGAAATGTCAATGTCAAGTATTTTTGACCCAACACATCTGCTCACAACATGACGATAATTACTTTAAAAACTAGACTAGTCCATTAAAACATGCAACACACACAGACACACGGTCATCAAAAACATGGACACTTGGCATTTGGCAGACGCTTACTTACAAAGAGTACATTTGTTGAAGGACATGATGATCAAACTGGAGATGATGTGTATTTAAAAACAAAACCAGAACATTAAATCAATTTACTGGCATCCAAGAGATACTCAGTAAAAGGCTGCAGATCAAAGCGGTACAAAAACACTGTAGTCATGCTGTGTGAGGTTTCAAAACCCAAGGAGGGTGTGTACATCATGTGGAGTTGTGTACGCACATACATGGGCCCTGGTAAAGCTGGCAAACACTTTACATGGTTAGAGAAAAGTGTGTGTGTGTGTGTGTGTGTGTGTGTGTGTGTGTGTGTGTGTGTGTGTGAGAGAGATAATATTAGTGGAGTTTAGATTAATTTATTTGCTTGGGAGTATTTATTTATGTTGTTGGTATTTCACCCTGTTCTGGCTGGCTGTCTCAAACCTGGAGCAGCAGTGCCCTCTAGAGGCCACACTGGGTCAAAACATACACACTGTCAAGTGGCCTTTGAATGAGAAAACTAGTTCAATCAGTATGTTCACATGCATACTAATCAATCAATTATGTATACTATTAGCATAATAAAACGGTTGAGACACCTAGAATCCAGATGACTCAATAATTGGTTGATGTACTTTGTCAAGGAAACACCTTAAATTTCCCAAATGCACCAACATGTCAGAGATCTGCGTCACGTCCACCCAGAAAACAGCTGATCCACCGGATACATAAATAAGAGCACATTCTGTGTTTACATATTACTGACCTACAACGTTCGGACCGTTTAACACAGACAACTTATGTTGGATCAAATGCGGGATCAAAACATTAGCTAAGACTTGGACTATTGCTTTTAGGGATCAAAACAACAGTTTATGTATGACAATAGCAGAGATCTAGGTGCAAGCAACATGGACGAAAGATACACGTTCATTTGCATATTTGATCCACATTGAAATCATAGAAAGCCGGTTGAAAATAGCCAATGTTCCCCTTTAACCTCTCTCTGTATGTCCTTTAAGACATTGCCATATCAAATTATTTCAGGTTTTACTCTTAATTCCACTTATCTGCTTTTGGCATTCATTATTAATTTAAGTGTAGAAGTCGTAACCAGTCTTGTTTGCCGCAGAGTCGAAATAACATTGTGTGTGTGTGTGTGTGTGTGTGTGTGTGTGTGTGTGTGTATACAGTATGTGTGTGTGTGTGTGTGTTGTAGGTCAGTTATCAGCTTATAATAACAATTATCATCGAAAGTGATTAATTCACTAAAAACAGCCAAACATCGCTCTGCCAAGTCCCAACTCTTCACGGTTCTGGCTCTGCAGTGGTGGAATGAGCTCTCGGCCCATGTCAGCATGGCAGAGTCCTTTACCAGCTTCCACAAGAGACTCAAGACCCACCTGTTCAGAGTTCACCTGGACTCTACATAACCGCCTTCCTCTGTGAATCCCTAGCACTAACTTGCGTGTTTGTACGTCTTGGCATTTATTAATAGCACTGACCATTGCTTGGCATAAGTTCTTAGATGTTGGTAACATGCTCAGAATTACACGTCTGCTCTTATCCCAGCTACTTATGCAGGCAACTTAGCAATTACGAAACTCGTTCTATTCGTCTCGTAACTATGAATGCTCGAAAACAGCTCTATTCCTATCTTTATGTACCACAGCGATATATTGCTGTCTCCTTCAACAATTGCAAAGTTGCTTTGGATAAAAGCGTCTGCCAAATGCCCTAAATGTAATGTAATGTAAATGTAAAATAAATAAAAGTATCAATCTGAATGAGTAATAACGGAGCACCACCCTGAGATCAGGGACCAATAACGAGTACAGGTTGAAGGGTTCAGAGTTCTTTACGCTTCAACACAACATTCAAGCAAAAACCACAAATAGTTACAATATAAGAATGTTTATTAAATTCAAGTTGGCAATTGGCATAAAGTAAATATTCCTTAAATACTATAAGCAATGCATATGAAGTGTGTGTGTGTGTGTGTGTGTGTGTGTGTGTGTGTGTGTGTGTGTGTGTGTGTGTTAGGAGTTGCATAGACTCGTCAACTAATCAACTAATCGGCTTAACACAAAAGATGAAACCTGATATATACACTCACGGAACACTTTATTAGGTACACCTGTTCAACTGCTCATTAACGCAAATATCTAATCAGCCAATCACATGGTAGCAACTCAATGCATTTAGGCATGTAGACATGGTCAAGACGATCTGCTGAGGTTCAAACCGAGCATCAGAATGGGGAAGAAAGGTGATTTAAGTGAATTTGAACGTGGCATGGTTGTTGGTGCCAGACGGGCTGGTCTGAGTATTTCTGCAACTGCTGATCTACTGGGATTTTCACGCACAACCATCTCTAGGGTTTACAGAGAATGGTCCGAAAAATAGAAAATATCCAGTGAGCGGCAGTTCTCTGGGCGAAAATGCCTTGTTGATGCCAGAGATCAGAGGAGAATGGCCAGACTGGTTGGAGCTGATAGAAAGGCAACAGTAACTCAAATAACCACTCGTTACAACCGAGGTATGCAGAAGAGCATTTCTGAACGCACAACACATCGAACCTTGAAGCAGATGGGCTACAGCAGCACAAGACCACACCGGGTGCCACTCCTGTCAGCTAACAACAGGAAACTGAGGCTACAATTTGCACGGGCTCACCAAAATTGGACAATAGAAGATTGGAAAAACGTTGCCTGGTCTGATGAGTCTCGATTTCTGCTGCGACATGCAGATGGTTTGGTCAGAATTTGGCGTAAACAACATGAAAGCATGGATCCATCCTGCCTTGTATCAACGGTTCAGGCTGGTGGTGGTGGTGGTGTAATGGTGTGGGGCGGGATATTTTCTTGGCACACTTTGGGCTCCTTAGTACCAACTGAGCATCGTTTAAATGCCACAGCCTACCTGAGTATTGTTGCTGACCATGTCCATCCCTTTATGACCACAGTGTACCCATCTTCTGATGGCTACTTTCAGCAGGATAACATGCCATGTCACAAAGCTCAAATCATCTCAAACTGGTTTCTTGAACATGAGAATGAGTTCACTATACTGAAATGGCTTCCACAATCACCAGATCTCAATCCCATAGAGCACCTTTGGGATGTGGTGGAACGGGAGATTCGCATCAGGGATGTGCAGCCGACAAATCTGCAGCAACTGCGTGATGCCATCATGTCAATATGGACCAAAATCTCTGAGGAATGTTTCCAGCACCTTGTTGAACACAGCTTGAAATGATTCCATCCAACACATTTTGAGCCAAATACATGGTTGATCAGTGTAAGGTGATCATTATGAGACGTTTTCACTGCTAATGGTTATTATAGGATATGTAAGGTGATCATTATGAGACGTTTTCACTGCTCATGGTTATTATAGGATATGTAAGGTGATCATTATGAGATGTTTTCACTGCTCATGGTTATTATAGGATATGTAAGGTGATCATTATGAGACGTTTTCACTGCTCATGGTTATTATAGGATATGTAAGGTGATCATTATGAGACGTTTTTCACTGCTCATTGGTTATTATAGGATATGTAAGGTGATCATTATGAGATGTTTTCACTGCTCATGGTTATTACAGGATATGTAGGTGATCATTATGAGACCGTTTTCACTGCTCATCGGTATTATAGGATATGTAAGGGTGATCATTGATGAGATGTTTTCACTGCTCATGGTTATTATATGGATATGGTAGGTGATCATTATGAGAGCTGTTTTCACTGCTTCATGTGTTATTATAGGATATGTAAGGTGGATCATTATGAGATGTTTTCACTGCTCATGGTTATTATAGGATATGTAAGGTGCATCCATTATGAGACGTTTTCACTGTCATTGGTTATTATAGGAGGATGGTAAGGGTGATCATTATGAGACGTTTTCACTGCTCATGGTTATTATAGGGATATGTAAGCGTGTATCATTATGAGACGGTTTTTTCACTGGCTCATGGTTATTATAGGATATGTAAGGTGATCATTATGAGACGTTTTCCACTGCTCATGGTTTTACCAGGCATATGTAAGGTGATCATTATGAGACGTTTTCACTGCTCATGGTTATTATAGGATATGTAAGGTGATCATTATGAGACGTTTTCACTGCTCATGGTTATTATAGGATATTGTAAGGTGATCATTATGAGATGTTTTCCACTGCTCATTGGTTATTTTAGGATATGTAAGGTGATCATTATGAGATGTTTTCACTGCTCATGGTTATTATAGGATATGTAAGGTGATCATTATGAGACGTTTTCACTGCTCATGGTTATTACAGGATATGTAAGGTGATCATTATGAGATGTTTTCACTGCTCATGGTTATTATAGGATATGTAAGGTGATCATTATGAGATGTTTTCACTGCTCATGGTTATTATAGGATATGCGGGTTCACCGAATGAGATATTTTGAATGGAATATATATTTTCGTTACATAATATAATAAGCCATTACTTTACTTTTTTGTACAGCCCTTCTGTCTCTCTGTGTGTGTGTGTGTGTGTGTGTGTGTGTGTGTATGTGTGTGTGTGTCTGTAATGACGTCATCGATGACTAGTCAACGTTTTTTCGACTTCATTGACAGAAAGTTCCACTTAAAAAAAATCAGTAGTCGTGCAAGCGCTAGAGTGTGTGTGTGTGCGTGTGTGTGTGTGTGTGTGTAACGAAGAAATACAAAAGCAAAATGGCAGCTCAACCAACTGGGCGGCTCAGATGAGATCGTGTGCCGGAACAGACAATGGTATTGGCTGTTCGGGGCCCCAAAATGGCGGTGGTTGAGTTAAGGTCGTATGAATGGAGAAAGGGGGTAGGAGCCATGGGGTCTACGTAGTAGGTGAGTGACTTGGTGGGAGGAACCAAATCACTTGCTTCTAACACGAGTATCAAAGGGCGGTTCTAGCTGCCACCCCCCACCCTACTTGTAGGCAATTCAAATAATAAAAATATTTTTTGAAATTTCATGAAAGTTTGTGATATGTCTAGTTGGCGTAAACTTCTTTACTCACAGTTTAGAATTTACTTTCCCCCCCTTGAATAAAAAAAAAATGGGCCCGCCACTGGATTGGGAAAATCCACCTGGGTTTATTTGGTTCGACGTTCGATATTCGGTTGATATTCGATTTTGACTGACGTACAATAGGTCACGACAAAGCACAGCTTAATTACATGCTCTAGGTCATGGAAAGAACAAAATTATACGATGCGGCAAAAGAAAAAAATATATTTCTTGTCGCTATCAATATTTATCTGAGAAATGCTTCACGGCACAGTGGCTCTGGTCTGAGTAAGGTACCGTCTGCAAATTACACATTTCACCTACGGTCTGAGTAAAGGATGCTCTGCAAATTACTTAATGGTTGTTGGCTTGACATGTCAGTCCCTGAAAATGAGTAGCCTATAATCACCTTTACAACTTATCAAATGCACATTAATAATAAACTCCCTGTTTTAGAAGGAGAAGATGCACTAAACATCCATAAAATTACCTTTCTTATTCTGGTGGCTGTATTAACGCCACAGTGTGTTACTTACTAAAAATTTGTGAATTACATGGCGCAAATTGATAGTTTTTCGGAAAAATGTTCACAAAAAATCAACTAAATTACGGTTTCTCATTGTGATTGCTGTAGTAGTCTCTAATTGCAGTGTGACTTCCTACACATTACCGTTTTTTGACTAAGTCAGTTGCTTGTATTAATATACAGCTTTTTATCCCATATTTTCAAGAGGTAAAGTCCATCCATCCATCCATCCATCCATTTGCGTCCGCTTATCCGGGGCCGGGTCGCGGTGGCAGCCGGCTAAGCAGGGCCCCCCAGGCTTCCTTCTCCCCAGCCACGCTCTCTAGTTCCTCCTGGGGGATCCCGAGGCGTTCCCAGGCCAGACGAGATATATAATCTCTCCAGCGGGTTCTGGGTCTGCCCCGGGGTCTCCTCCCAGTTGGACGTGCCCGGAAAACCTCCAAAGGGAGGCGCCCGGAGGGCATCCTAATCAGATGCCCGAACCACCTCAGCTGACTCCTTTCGATGCGGAGGAGCAGCGGCTCTACTCCGAGCTCCCTCCGGATGTCTGAGCTCCTCACCCTATCTCTAAGGCTGAGCCCAGCCACCCTGCGGAGGAAACTCATTTCGGCCGCTTGTATCCGCGATCTCATTCTTTCGGTCACTACCCAAAGCTTGTGACCATAGGTGAGGGTTGGAACGTAGATGGACCAGTAAATCGAAAGCTTCGCCTTCCGGCTCAGCTCCCTCTTCACCACAACGGACCGGTACAGCGCCCGCATCACTGCAGACGCTGCACCAATCCGTCTGTCCATCTCTTGCTCCATTTTGCCCTCACTCGTGAACAAGACCCCGAGATACTTGAAATCCTTCGCTTGAGGCAGCAACTCACTCCCAACTCGGAGGGAACACTCCACCGTTTTCCGGCAGAGAACCATGGCCTCAGACTTGGAGGTGCTGACTCTCATCCCGACCGCTTCATACTCGGCTGCAAACCGCCCCAGTGCATGCTGGAGGTCACGGTCTGATGTAGCCAACAGAACCACATCATCTGCAAAGAGCAGAGATGCAATTATGAGGTCCCCAAACCGGACACTCTCCTCACCTCGGCTGCGCCTTGAGATTCTGTCCATGAAGATCACAAACAGAACTGGTGACAAGGGACAACCTTGGCGGAGTCCAACACCCACTGAGAACGTGCTTGACTTTGTGCCGAGAATACGGACGCAGCTCGCACTTTGTTCGTACAGGGACCGAATGGCACATACGGCCCCGGTACCCCATACTCCCGTAGTACCCCCACAGGATTCCCCGGGGGACACGGTCATAGGCCTTCTCCAAGTCCACAAAGCACATGTAGACTGGATGGGCAAACTCCCATGCCCCCCCAACAACCCTGCGAGGGTAAAGAGCTGGTCCACTGTGCCACGGCCGGAACGGAATCCGCATTGTTCCTCCTGAAGCTGAGGTTCGACAATCGGCCGGAGCCTCCTCTCCAGCACCCTGGAATAAACTTTCCCGGGGAGGCTGAGCAGTGTGATACCCCGATAGTTGGAGCACACCCTCCGGTCCCCTTTTTTGAAAATGGGGACCACCACCCCGGTCTGCCATTCCACAGGTACTGTCCCCGACCTCCACGCTACATTGACTAAGCGTGTCAGCCACGACAGCCCGACAATGTCCAGAGCCTTCAGCATCTCAGGGCGAATCTCATCCACACCTGGCGCCTTGCCACTGAAGAGCTTTTTGACTACTTCAGTGACCTCTACCAAGGATATGGGTGAGACTTCCCCCGAGTCTTCAGACTCGGCCTCTTCCACAGAGGACGTACTGGTCGGTTTCAGGAGCTCCTCAAAGTGTTCTTTCCACCGCCCGACAATATCCTCAGTCTGGGTCAGCAGTTCTCCTCCCCCCGACTGAGCACAGCCTGAGCCAAGCCCTGCTTTCCCTTCCTGAGTCGCCGGACAGTTTGCCAGAACTTCCTTGAGGCCAACCGAAAGTCCTGCTGCATGGCCTCCCCGAACTCCTCCCACACCAGGGTTTTTGCTTCAGCACCGCTGAAGCTGCGGCCCTTTTGGCCTCCCGGTACCTGTCTGCTGTTTCAGGAGACCCCTGGGCCAACCAGGCCCGAAAGGCCTCCTTCTTCAGCCTGACGGCTTCCTTCACCGCTGGTGTCCACCAACGGGTTCTTGGGTTGCCGCCACGATAGGCACCGACAGCCTTTTGACCACAGCTCCGAGCTGCAGCCTCTACAATGGAGGCTCTGAACATGGCCCACTCAGGTTCCATGTCCCCAACCTCCCCCGGGATGCACGAGAAGTTCTTCCGGAGGTGGGAGTTAAAGACCCTACGGACAGGGGCTTCCACCAGACGTTCCCAGTTCACCCTCACTACACGTTTGGGTTTACCAGGTCTGTCTGGCAGCCTCCCGCGCCATCTGATCCAACTCACCACCAGGTGGTGATCAGTTGACAGCTCTGCTCCTCTCTTCACCCGAGTGTCCAAAACATGCGGCCGCAGATCTGCTGATACGATTACAAAGTCGATCAGCGACCTTTGGCCTAAGGTGGTCCGGTACCAGGTACACTTGTGGACCACCCTATGTTTGAACATGGTGTTTGTTATGGCCAGTCCATGACTAGCACAAAAGTCCAATAACAAAACACCACTCTGGTTCAGATCGGGCAGGCCGTTCATCCCAATCACTCCCCTCCAGGTTTCTCCATCATTGCCCACGTGTGCGTTGAAGTCCCCCAGTAGAACTATGGAGTCCCCGGACGGAACCCTTTCCAGGATGCCACCCAAGGACTCCAAGAAGGCCGGATACTCTGAGCTGCTGTTTGGTGCGTAGGCACACATAACAGTCAGAGCCTTCCCCCCAGCGACTTGCAGTCGCATGGAGGCGACCCTCTCGTCCACCGGAGAGAACTCCAACACAGCAGCGCTCAGCCGGGGACTTGCGAGTATCCCCACACCCGCCTGGCGCCTCACACCCTGGGCAACTCCGGAGAAATAGAGGGTCCAGGCCCTCTCCAGGAGTTTGGTTCCAGACCCGGTGCTGTGCGTGGAGGTGAGCCCAACCATATCTAGTTGGTACTGCTCCACCTCCCGCACCAGCTCCGGCTCCTTCCCCGCCAGTGAGGTGACGTTCCACGTCCCTAGAACCAGTCGGCTTTTGCCTACCGCCCGGTATACAATGCACCCGACCCCAATGACTCTCCCTGCAGGTGGTGAGCCCACAGGGAGGTGACTCCACGTAGTCTTTTCGGGCTTGGCCCGGCCGAGCCCCGTGGATCCAGGCCCGGCCACCAGACGCTCACCGATGAGCTCCCCTCCCAGGTCTGGCTCCAGAAGGGTGCCCCGGTTTCCCTTGTCCGGGTGAGGTGACTGTGTTCTTTGGGAGTCTCTTCATGGGGTCTTTGAATCGCTCTTAGTCTGGCCCCTCCCCTGGGACCACTTTGCCTTGGGAGACCCTACCAGGGGCTAATGCCCCGGATAATACAGCTCCCAGGGTCACGGGGGCATCCAAATGCCCCCACCACGTTAAGGTGCCGATTCTTTGGGGGGGCAAGAGGGAAAGTAAATTTTTTTAACCGGGCAAAATGTCTTAACCACTTAGTTGTCCATATTTTAATCAATATTATATAGAGGAGTGGAGTGCAATTGCACAATATACACAACATTATTTAATATATTTGTATTTATTATATTACACTATTATACTATTCACTACTCATTACTTTAATTTACTATTTTTATTTTATTATTTACTATATTATACTACTATTATAGTACTATCTATAGGCTACTACATGTGCTATTTACTATTAATCTAATATTATATTTATTATAGTCCTACTATAATATTGTAATGTACTCACACTACACCGTATTGTTAAAGCTAAAATGATGGGTAAGACAGAAAAAGCCATTTCCACAATGAAAAAAACTTCCTTGCATATTATATACATAAAATTATATAGGGATGTCTCCATGAATATTAACCAAGCAAAATAAGGAAAAAATATAAATATTATAGCTGATGGTTGCTAAAACTTCCCTAAATAAATAGGACTAGGTTGTCTAGACTAGACGTTGTCTCATTATTATGTGATTCACATGCATAAAACATCACCAGAAAGAAAGAAATTAAGTCCCTATTTTTTTTTGGAGAGATGACCTCTGCCCCCCAGCTGGAACCTCATGCCACCCTTCTGCCACCCCAGGTAAAACTTGCTAAAAGCGCCACTGCTAGTATCAAACACTATAACGGGACGGGTGCGATAGTAAAAGAGGATAGAATATAGGAGGGAAGCATACACAGATCTCACAACAATGGAGGGGGATCCACTCGGATGTTGGATCAAAAGTTAATACATGAAGCAAAACGTGTCTATAATATCGTCCGACAATATCAATAAACACTTGTTATAGTTAACTCTGCCCAGAGCCTTATGTGAGATAGCAGATGTGATCAGGGCACACTTCCTTTTTACTGAAGTTGAAGCTTTTTTTTTTACTTTGATTTAATTTAAAGAAATGTGTGTGTTATAATAGGACATTCATAAATAAAATGTGGTACTGTAGATAAATACTTTTCTTACACTTTTATTAAAGTGTAAGAAAACCTGCTGTTTCAGCTCGAATTGGAACACAGAGATTGAACAAAATATTTTAGAGTTCTATGAAGGAAGGGTGAGGTGTTATCCCTGTGGTTGCGACCCAAGCCAACTTTCTCATCTTTATTTGTATTTTTTAAATATTTTTTTAATAATTAACCAGAGAGAGAGAGAGAGAGAGAGAGAGAGAGAGAGAGGAGAGAGAGAGAGAGAGAGAGAGAGAGAGAGAGATGTGCCACCTGCTCTGATCATCGTTGGTGGGAAATATCAAGCAAACATGGAAATCATCACGTGAAATCATTCCAATCAGTGCAGCGTCACGTGCTGACTGACACCTGCCACCGGCCATCAGCAGCAGCAGGTTGTATGAGTGAAGAGCTGCTTCCCGCTACACCGCTAATTACAGCAGGGAGCCATCATGGCAGCCACCAGGTGCACAGCGCCACCGCCGCTGCCGCTGCTCTGCTAAGCTAAGCAAATTAGAATCTAACAGATGAAATTATAGTGCCAAAGCTGAGGGGGACTAAAACCAACAACAGCAATAATGAGCACATACAGAAACGTACTGTTCATGTATCAAATCATCATCACCAAACGCTAACTTTCCACATTGGCACTTTTTCTCTCTATGACAAATTGCAGTTTGCCCTCCTGTCCATGTCTGTTTCATGGTTCATCCCTCTTTGGCGACATTTTGACAAAGAGGTCCAAAGTAGTAGTTTACTTTTTGGAAAAATTGAAGCCATGACAGCTTAATTGACGACAACCTTTTTGAGTGTTTCAATCGATTTGAGTGTTTCAACTAGTGGTGGGCGGATTGATCTAAAATATCGATGTATGGAACCAACGTTGGTATAGGTATTGATCAATACTTGCGTGATGTGATCGATACTTAAGTTTCAGTTTCTATTCTCTACGTTCAGTACACATCTCCCGTTACATCATAGTGGTTGTGCATGATGTGCAAACAGCCAATCAGCGCTCCTCTCACTCACTTCGCTCATGCTCACTCTGCCCCTCCTCCTCCTCCCCTGCTATACTGTGAGTGTTGCCGGCGTCACTCAGCGCACTGCTGGATGATGAAGAGGAGAAGAGGAGCGCCGTTTGGTGTTGTTTTACAGCTATAGACCACAATACTGCAAGCTGCGATGTTTGCAGAAAACAAATTAGGTACTCAACTGAAAAAATAAAATGTAGATTTAAAACATTTCTCAGTTCTCAAGTAATAACTTTGTGCAGATTTCATGTTTGCAAATTGAGTTTGATAAAATTACAAATATTGAGTTAGTTAATAAAAAGTATTTTTTATTTGCCTAAAATCTTTGTCCTGTGTTTTATTATGATCATAATCATGATAACTAATTAAAGGAAAATCACAAAATCATTCAATGATCATGAAAATTCAAATGTTTAATTTTCATTCAAATTTTCTTTTTGGCTAAGTAATTGGCTAAGTAAAAAAAACACATTCAATTGCAGAAGATCTGATTCTCCCTGCCGCCATCATTTTGGCTGAAACTATGCTGGACAAGAAAGCAGCAGACAAGCTGAAAACCGTTCCATTATCGAACAACAGTCTGCCGCCGGATCGATGATATGTCCACTAATATTGTTGGACAGGTGGTGAAATTAAAATTAAAAGAGCCGGGTTCAGTTCGCTCTCCAGTTTTGAATTAAAGTGACAGATTGCTGAGTGGGGAGGCTCAGCTCCATGGCCTTTGCGCGTTATAACTGAAGAGTTGACAATACATGAAGTCATATTTCTGTTTTGCAAGAGCAGCTAACGGGACCAGGACAACTGGCGAAGAATCTTTCAGGTCTGAATTGACAGCTTTTTCACAAGCCAACAATCTTGAGTGGAAATCCTGCAGTCACATCTGTACCGACGGCGCAGCTGCGATGACTCGGAAAGTGCGTGGGCTGCATGGACGTGTCATGAAGGTAAACCCCAAAATTAAGTGGAATCACTGTATTATCCACCGGGAGGCTCTCGCCAGTAAAAGGATGAGCCCCGAGTTAAGTGCTGTTATGGATGACGCAGTTAAGGTGATTAATTTAATTCAGTGCAGACCTACGAATCACCGACTATTTCAAATTCTTTGTCAAGACAGCGGGGCACAGCATGAGCAGCTACTAATGAGCTTAACCTCTCACTTCAAGGCAAGGACTCACATATCCTTAACATGTATGACAGAGTGAATGGATTCATAAATAAAGTCAATGGGAGACGAAATGCGACAAGGGGGATTATGTCAGCTTGATGCTATCTGGTGCGACAAGGGGGATATAAGCTGTTTCCCGCTGCTTGATGCCTATCTTGCCACTACTGATGCTGAAAAAAAGCACATGGTGAAAATTGTGAAAACACATCTGTCCAAACTCAATACTGAGTTCAACCAGTACTTTCATGACATTGAAGCAAAGTCAGAACAGCTGGACTGGGTGAGGAACCCATTCAGAGGGACTGAAAGCAGCAGCAGCCTTCCTGCCAGACTGCAGGAAAACCTGGTGGATTTGTTCTCTGATCGTGGGCAAAAGATGACATATGCTGAAAAGTCACTGACAGTTTTGGTGTGATGTTGCAAAGGAGTATCCAGAGCTGGAGAAATGTGCATTGAATGAACTCTTGCCTTTTGGATCTACTTATGTGTGAAGTTACCTTCTCGGCCCTGACTCACATCAAAACCAAGCAGAGGAACAGACTGAATGTGGAGAGCAGCCTGGTGACGGCTGTGGCCACACTGCCCCCAGAACTATCAAAGCTTATGAAAGAAAAGCAAGCTCAAGTGTCTCATTAAAAGCTCTAGTGACTTAATAAAAGATGCTAGTAGTGAGTCTTAATATAATTTCACTCACAATAAGTGTAAATGTCATTTGTATTAAGGGTGAGTTATACAAGTGATTTTCATTTATTTAATGAGCAGTTGGCTTAAATACAATTACAAAGGGTTTAATACAAGAGAAAATGTAGGCGAATCATCACAGATGAGTGAGGGGGTACTTATAGAATGGCGACCAGCTCAAGGGGTACACAAGACAAAAAAGGTTGGGAACCACTGCTTTAGATGACAATCTAAAGGTCTGATTAAGAGACTAAACTCGCAAATATTGTGTTTTGTTCCACTTTCGGTGTAAATCCCTAAAGCTAAAATATACATTTGTGTTTGTGTGACGGTTCATCTTACCGTCTCTTGGTCAACTTTCTTTGAAGATGTCCAAGATGCCAGCGCGTCGTTTTTGGCTTCAAAGTCAGCTTGAATGTTGTCTCTTCTCCTCAGCACAGTCTGCAGGGCAGGGTGAGGACAGCAACCCGTTAACACACACACACACACAATGCAGACTTGCAGATCTAGCTATTTATTCACTGCAGAATTGCTCCTCTTAGCTACTTTTGAATGACACAATGTTGTATATATACAGTTGTGGTCAAACGTTTACATACACTTGTAATGTATGTATGTCATGGCAGTCCAAAGTTTCCAATAATTTCTACAACTCTTATTTTTCTGTGATAGTGATTGGAGCACATACTTCTTTGTCACAAAAAACATTCATGAAGTTTGGTTCTTTTATGAAATTGTTATGGGTCTACTGAAAATGTGACCAAATCTGCTGGGTCAAAAATATACATACAGCAACATGAATGATCAATTTAGGTGATGTAGAAAGTTGTGTCAATCAAATTAGCTTTGTGGCCTCTTAACTTCTTGTGAGTGATTATGATTGACTACAGCTGGTGACTTCTCTGAGCTCATTTAAATAAGACTCATTTGATACAATCATTAGACTCAGACACAAACACTACAATGGGAAAGACAAAGGCACGGATCTGAAAAAGCAGATCATTGACTTGAACAAGTCAGGAAAGTCACTTGGAGCAATTTCAAAGCAGCTACAGGTCCCGAGATTAGGAAGAAAACGCAAGCTATCACCTGCTGCTGAGAGAAAATTGGTCAGGATGGTCAAGAGTCAACCGAGAACCACCAAAAAGCAGGTCTGCAATGAATTAGAAGCTGCTGGAACACAGGTGTCAGTGTCCACAGTCAAGCGTGTTTTACATCGCCATGGGCTGAGAGGCTGCCTTGCAAGAAGGAAGCCCTTGCTCCAGAAGCGGCACCTTAAGTCTTGACTGAAGTTTGCTGCTGATCAAATGGACAAAGAAAAGGCCTTCTGGAGGAAAGTTCTGTGGTTAGATGAAACAAAAATGGAGCTCTTTGGCCACAATGACCAGAAATATGTTTGGAGGAGAGAAGGTGAGGCCTTTAACCCCAAGAACACCATGCCTACCGTCAAGCATGGTGGTGGTAGTATTATGCTCTGGGCCTGTTTTGCTGCCAATGGAACTGGTGTTTTACAGAAAGTAAATGGAATAATGAAGGAGGAGGATTACCTCCAAATTCTTCAGGAGAACCTAAAATCATCAGCTAGAAGGTTGGGTCTTGGGCGCAGTTGGGTGTTCCAACAGGACAATGACCATAAACACACATCAAAAGTGGTAAAGGAATGGCTAAATCAGGCTAGAATTAAGGTTTTTGAATGGCCTTCCCAAAGTCCTGACTTAAACCCCATCGAGAACATGTGGACAGTGCTGAAGAAACAAGTCCATGTCAGAAAGCCAACAAATTTAGCTGAACTGCACCGATTCTGTCAAGAGGAGTGGTCAAAGATTCAACCAGAATCTTGCCAGAAGCTTGGGACATGTAACCAAATATTAGCATTGCTGTATGTATATTTTTGACCCAGCAGATTTGGTCACATTTTCAGTAGACCCATAATAAATTCATAAAAGAACCAAACTTCATGAATGTTTTTTGTGACAAAGAAGTATGTGCTCCAATCACTCTATCACAGAAAAATAAGTGTTGTAGAAATTATTGGAAACTCTGGACTGCCATGACATACATGTTCTTTACAAGTGTATGTAAACTTTTGACCACAAATGTATATCCTGTATATATATGTCTATGTCATAAATATGATTATTATCAGGAAAGGTGAAATATTACACTGTTCACAAGTGGATGTACATTTAGTTATGACACAGAAACTAATATTACACAAATTATCACATTTACTTCCACATGAATATTGTCAATATTCATACTATGTTCAACAATAGAATGCCGATATGAATCCAAAAACAACAATAAATCATAACATTAGAGATGCCAAATTGTTGCGATATTTCTGAGGACTACCATGCAAGTCTTAATAAATGATCAATATTAATTGGTACCTGGGCTCATTTAATTAGCATGCTTTATTAAAAAGTCACCAGACCTGATTAATGACAACATTGCTGGGCTGTTGTCCCCAAATGTAATATGATGATGATGATGATGCAGGCTTTATTTTGAACATGTTAGAACAATACAATAAAAAGAATACAGTAAAAGAAAATAACCTAACATGTCCAAAAAGGAGCAGGAAGAAGCATAAGCTTATTTAATCCTACCCCTTTTCCATCACTCAGTTATGTGTATGTGTACCCGCACACCCATAAACATAAACATGCATATTTACAAAAGTACATATTAACAAACAAAATAAATAAGTACTATAAATAAACAAAAAATAAACAAAAAATTGTCAAAGCCCTTCTTCCTCCCTGTACCACTTTTTAAACTGGGTCATGCTTGGACATTGCTTGAGCTCCACACTCAACCCGTTCCACAGCTTCACTCCACATACGGAAACACAAAAACTTTTTAACGTTGTGCGAAAATAAAGATGTTTTAAATTCAATTCCCCCCTCAAATTATAACCCTCTATTAAAAAACTATTTCTGAATGTTACCAGGAAGTAGCTTGTTTATTGCTTTGTACATTATTTGTGCAGTTTGAAATTGAACCATGTCAGTGAATTTTAATGAATTAGATTTAAAAAATAGTTAATTTGTATGATCCCTGTAACCGGAGTTATGAATTATCCTTATGGCTCTTTTTTGCAGTATAGTCAGTGATTGTGTTGTACATTTATAAGTATTGCCCCAAACCTCCGCACAGTAAATTAAATATGGTAGAACCAGTGAACAGTAGAGAATGTGGAGTGATTTGTGGTCCACAAAGTGTTTTGCCTTACCCAGTACTGAAATGCTTCTTGACAATTTATTTTGTACATGTTTTATGTGAGATTTCCAGCTTATTTTGTCATCTATTATTAAACCAAGGAACTTGTTTTCATGAACTCTTTCGATGTCTACACCATCAACCCGTATCTGTACTTGAGTATTTCTATTATAATTTACAAATAACATGATTTTTGTTTTACTTAAGTTTAATGATAATTTGTTTCTGTCAAACCAACCCTTTAGTTTACCCATTTCTGCAATGACAATCAGCAACAGCTCCTGCAAGTTCCCCCCAAAAAAAAAAATGTTTGTGTCATCTGCAAACAAAACTAATTTAAATATTTTTGATACCTTACAGATATCATTTATATAAAGAAGAAACAGTTTTGGACCCAGTACCGATCCCTGGGGAACGCCGCAAACAATGTCCAAGCATGACGAAGAATATTGTCCCAACTTCACAAATTGTTTTCAGTCTCTTAAATAACTTCTCACCCAGTTCAATACCACCCCCCTGATCCCGTACCATTCCAGTTTATTAATAATATGTTGTGATTAATTGTATCAAAACCTTTTTTAAGATCTATGAATATTCCAATTGCATACTGTTTGTGATCTATGGCGTTTGTAATTTCCTATTGATTCAATTAATGCCAGTGATGTTGAACCGTTTGATCTGAACCCGTATTGACTGTCAGAAAGTAATTTATGTCTATCTATGAATTTGTCTAATCTGTTATTGAATAGTTTTTATAGAATTTTAGAGAATTGCGGAAGTAAAGAAACAGGCCTGTAATTTGTGAAGTGGTGTCTATCCCCAGTTTTATACAGCGGCACAACTTTAGCTATTTTCATTTTGTGAGGAAATTTACTGGTTTGAAATGATAAGTTACAGATGTACAGTATGTTAGTGGTTCTGAGATCCCCTCAATGACCTTTTTCACAATTTTCATATCAATTTCTTCACAGTCAGTAGATGTTTTGTATTTACATTTATTTACAATATCTATTATTTCTTTTTCATCCACTGCTGTAAGGAACATTGAGCTGGGATTCCTATCTATAAGTTTATCATTACAATCCTCAGATGAGAACGGATCAGATTTGGTCCAACATTTACAAAAATGTTTTTAAAACTATTCACCACGTCATGGAGTCTTTTTTAATGTTATCAAAAAAATGCTGGGGGTAATATCGCTGTCTAGAACCATTTTTAATAATACTATTTAATACGTCCCATATTCCTTTAATATTGTTTTTGTTATTATTTAATATTTTACAATAGTATTCCTTCCTACATACCCTTATAATGTTGGTTAACTTGTTTTTATATTTTTTATATTTATTTTCTGCCTCTTTAGTTCTTTATTTTATGAATTTTCTAGAGTGTATTTTTCTTTTTACAGGCATTTTGCAATCCCTTTGTGATCCATGGTCGGTCTGTGTATTTATGTTTTCTGCTATATGGTTTTATAGGACAGTTTTTATGATATAATAATTTGAAAATTAAAAAAAAAAATTCATATGCATTGTCAATGTCATTTTCATTATATACACAATATCCCAATTTTGTGCTAGCAAGTCGTTCTTTAGTGCATTCATAGTTTCCTCTGTTTTCACTCGTCTGTTTTGTAGTTTTTCATCTGGCTGATTTTTCTTGTAATTGCTGTCATAAACTGAAAACTGGTAGGTGGTCACTGATGTTGTTAATTAATAGTCCGCTCACTGTATTATTTTCAATGTCGTTAGTGAATATGTTGTCGATTAAAGTGGCACAATGGGGCGTGATTCTGCTGGGTCTGGTGATTTTTGGATATAAGCCCAAGCTGTACATTGTAATAATAAATTCAAATGTTTAAGTCACAACAGATGAAAATAACTTTTTGGTTAATTTTTGAAAACATCCCTTCTATCCAGTCCTTAAATACTTCAATACTAGAGCCTGGTGCTCTATATTGCCAGCTAATTATAACATTTTTGTTTTTTTCTTTACAGATTTCAATCGTTATGCATTCTAATAACTTATCAATCATATCAACACAACAGCCTTCAACATTGCAACTTTAAGTATGCAATTGTCTGAATAACTCACCATCTTAAACTTACAATCTCAATAACTCACTGTACCCCCCGGTCACCCCCACAGGCAGTATAAAAAAGAAACTGGGAAAAATCAGTTTTTGTTATACAACAATTTTATAACAATTATGTTATAATAATGAAATAATAAATGAAACTACAGGTGATTGTTAACAATAATGATGTTTACTACGACTGCTACTAGTGATGTTTACCTTGAGTGTGTCAGCACAGAGGACGTACTGGTGCAGGCCCGGCTCCAGCACCTGGGCCATGTGCTGGATCTGCTCCTCTGTCTCCCGGCCACAGTGGTCCACGCAGCCGGCCACGCCCCTCAGCGGCTCCGACAGCGCCACCTCCAGGTCGGCCCACTGGCTGTAGATGGGACCGTACTGCCTCAGCTCGTCCAGGTATTCTGCAGAACACAGAGAAGTGGGCTGTTGGTCACCCCCCTTAAGAGATTCAAGATTCAAGTTGTTTATTAGTCACATACACATACAGCTGTGGAAGTAGCGTGCATGAGTGATTTTTTTTTAATGAATCAATGAATAATCGTGTTAAATAAATGCGATCTAAATATTGACCAAAATCATCATGATTATGCTTTGTGCCATAATCGAGCACCAGGAGTGACAGGTTAGCAACTTCCTCCAAGTAGGCATCATCACTGGAGATCAGGCCCACCACCACTGTGTCATCCACAAACTTGTCAATGGTGTTGGAGCTGAACCTGGCCACACAGTCATGTGTGTACAAAAAAGCCCAAAGCACATGGCCGTGTTGGGTTAGACACTAAATAAAGTTTTGGAAGTCCTTTCAAAGTGAGCGCCAAAATACAAACAACTTTTTTGGGAGTATTATTTTCACAAAATAGATGAGAAGAAATATGAGAACTATGAGAAGCTAGCACAAAAAGTACAGATGCGAAAGTACAGATCCCTAGAAGCAAGTTGTAACCGTTTTCACTGCTGGGTCGTTAACGTTAACCATTTTAAATTGGAAAAAAAAAAAAAATTATCTTTAGACTTTTACATCAGGTCATTTAGCAGATGCTTTCATCCCAAGTCTGAGGCAAAATATACAGAATAAACATACAAAAAGAGTTTGTCGTCGTTAAAAATAACATTGACCCGAATCTCGGTTGGTGAGTAGCTATACAAATCAGAAATACACAGTTTGTCATTAGTATGACTTAGGGTTGCACGGTATACCGGTACTAGAAAAGTACCGCACTACTCTGCTGTTACAAACGGTACTATACCACGGTAATTTAGTATCGGTACTTTAGAAATGACATGAGTTGCGTCAATGTGCGGGTTTGACAGCGGCGCAGTGTGTGTGTGTGCAGCTTGAAGGCTGAGCGCTCTGCTTCAACTCCCTGCAGGGGGCGTGTCAACAGCCCTCCCTCACTCTCCTCATTCAGTGCTCAGCCTGGACACAGAGAACATGGCTGCTGCGAGGACTACAAGCGGTCTTGTCAGCCGTCCACAGCTTGTGGACAAAAGGGACGCACGGAGCGAAATATGGAAATATTTTGCTTACGTTGCCGACAGCCATGGCCCACGGCCCACGGACACATCAAAGCCCGTCTGTAAACGGTGCTTAAAATCTACGCAGGCAAAGGGAGCCAACACATCCAACTTGGCAAAGCAGCTCACCGACAAACATCCCGGCATATTAAAAGAGTTCAAAGAGCGACAGGTTAGCGAATGTGATGCATGGGCGTAGAATTTAGTGGGGACGCTGGGGACATGTCCCCACCAATATCCACACCTCACGGTAGCGTTATTGCGCATCCTTGGCGCAATATCTGTGATGTCCCCCACCAATGTCCAAAACAAAAATACGCCCTTGATGTGATGGATAACATAATTACAGTACATGCCCTCAAATAAGTCAAACGAGTGATTTATTTTGTGACAAGCAAACTTGTTTCACCATCGGAGTTTGACGAGGCAATTAAAGGCAATGTGCTCAGTACGATGTACACAGACCCAAGGCAAAGAACTGGCGGCAACACAGTTGTCAAAAAAGCACCAGAGTTTTGATTCTTTCAATACTCTTTGCCTAAGGAGGTACATTGAGTCATGACGGTGTGATATCAGGTTGCAAATATAACGTTAACTATCGTTAACGTTAACTGTCATTGATTTAGATTATTTACAATAATTTTTAAACATAAAGCTCAGCAGCTGCAACAGAATAAACTTAATTTTGTAAAAACATTTTAAATAGCTATATAGCTATATAGCTCAGCAGCTGTGTGAAAATATATTTTAATTGATTTATTTAGATTATTCTTATTATTATTATTTGTAAGTTTAAACAGGTCACACTCCTGTTAACTCTTAGTTCACTTACCAAAAAGTAGCTGCAAAAGCAAAATATGTTTGTTACAATTTAAGTAACCTGAATTCCTGCAAAAGAGTGAATAATCAATAAAATAATTTTAAGTTCCATGTTCTGTCATCCATTATTCCACTACTTTTCCTGATGTTTTAGGTTTTTACCGTGGTATCGTTTCAGTATCGGTATCGAGATATTGAGGCAGGTATCGGTATCGAACTCATAATTTTGGTATCGTGACAACACTAGTATGACTATTAGTATTTCTGATTAGTTTCAATTGGTTTTTGTCTTCGTGGTAGTTGCAAAAGTTACATTAGATATCGTACAACAAAGTGCTTACGGAATACCAAGGAGGAAATGGTTATTTAGCATCGGTCAGAGTTAGGTAGGATCTGGGGTGGACAGACTAACTGTCTGTCTGGGTTCTTTAATACATTTAGGGCATTTGGCAGACACTTTTGTCCAAAGCCATTTACAATAAATAAATTTGTCGAAAGAGTGAAACAACAACAATATACTGCTGACGGTGGAGTAATATTTAAATAGAAGAAGAATAGAAGTTTCAAACTTTCATAATTGCTAGGATGACCCCTTGCTGGTTAACAGCAAAATAGGAAGGAGAAGATGGTAAGATAAGATTCTAGCTATGAAAAGGAATAAGGAAAGAGGAAGGAGAAAAATAAAAGAAGAGGGTGGGGGGGTTATGTAATCTGACATCAGGTGCCGTGAGAGGTCCTGAGAGGAAAGTTAGGGCTCTGATCTCATGACATAATTAGCAGAAAAATGGGCATGCTTTAAGAAAAACTGCTCCAACCAATGAGTGACAGCACAGCAAATTAAGCGCTTACACCAAACATGAATGTATTTGGGACCATTGGAAGCACTAGCTGGTGTGGCAAATGTTGTTGCAAATTGATAAAACATCCAGAGAGCTAAACATGGCAGATGCAGTGGAAAAAGATTCAGCATGTAAATGTGAATAAATGATGATGTACAGAAATCATGCAAGTTAAATTGCCACTGAATGCACACAGGGGTTACCTGTTACCAGAGCACATACAGTATATGCAATATGAGTGGTTCAAAACTCTCCATTTCCATTGTGCTCTCCGTCAACAAGCTTTCATTTCCTTCATTTGAGGTTTGATGGCTGCTCCATTAGGTCATTTTCATCTGAATGCAGAACATTTGGTTCAGTTCAGGGGTGCAGTTCTGCTTTGTTGCATTTTCATTTGGTTTGGTTTGCCCACACAGCCCAATAATGTAAACACAAGCAATGCTGTTGAATGGGTTGCTCTTCTATTGGACAGAAAATGGAGGGGAAACTCACAATGCTTCCTTGTTGTTGACAATAATTATGGAGCAACAACAACATTTTGTGGTATTGTTTTCTTTTTTGGTGTTCCTACAAATTAAAAATAGAAGAAAGCAAACAGTATGAGCGCCTGATGCACTGTTGTTTACACAAAAGTGTACATTCAATGTATTGTTTTCTTGGTTTGCCTCGTGTCATGTTCAGATCCCGCTCACAGCTAAAGCGAAACAAACCTGAGTTCAATGTGAATTGGACCGAGATCCCCATTTCCAGGTTGACCAGTTCAATTGGTCCGCACCAAACAGAATTTGAACGAGTATTCACACCACCGCAAACAAACTATTTACAATTGGTCAAAACGCCCTCTTCATCAGCAGTGGTATAATGGGAAATTTCTATGAACTACCTAATATTTGCACAACAGTAGTCGATGGCAACACACATAAATGCACATTTTCTTGTGCCGACTTTCTGAAAATTCGGTAAACATTTGGATACATTTTGGTCTCTCTCCCTCTCTCTCTCAAAGTTATAATGGAAGAGAAAGTGCTATAAGGACGACATCACAACATCCTCCAGGTTACGTTCATCACAAAAACGCCTCCTACGGAAAGAATTTGATGACATCAATGCACTAATAACACTATGGAGAACCGTTTTGTGGTAACCTTGCTGTTCTACGCAGATATGTTAACTGCCACTTCAACCATAACCAGCAAATGGAAAACAGCATGACTCAGATAATTGCACAGTAATTCTACAATTATTCTGACAGATGGGTTCTTTCTGACGCAGGACTGCAAGCCTCCATCTATGCATCGGCTCATAACTGTATTAGTTATAATTGGCCTGCATTAAGAATGCCACTAACATCCTATATTATTGTGTATGTGGTTTCCCCCCCAACCACATCCCCCGCCAGGCCTGACAGAGTCAGACACCACAACCTTATGTCCCAAGCGCCATGCGCTTTTACTCTGAAAACCACAGGTAGTTTGAACTGTTGATAGAATTAATGGCTTATTGCCTTTGTAATGTTTGTTCTGGCCAACAAACGTGGTTGGTTATCAGGAAATAGACGTGCTAAATGTTTTTCATGGATATTTCATGAGGAGAGCAACAACAACATTTACCAAAAGCTGCCTTGATGTTTCGATCATTTCGATCATCAATACTAGGCGTGTGTTTACAACCCTTGTATTGTGTATTATGTACCCTTGTCAAGAATCATTCAAGAATCTCTGACTTATCTAGAATAGTATTATTGTTTTTTGTTCAGAGTAGAAATTACAATATTCTTCTGTGGTGCTTTGAGCATAATGTTTTTGTGTAGTCAAGGAAACAAGTCTTGATGGTAAAAGTGGACAGGATTGAATAAAAGTAGACAATAATCATTGTTGCAGATTCCAAATAAAAAAGAAATTGGTTGATAAATACGACATTCATTGGGTGATTCATTAGATATTGTTTTGTTTAATTGTTGTTGAGATATGGGCCTACAGTAAACCAAATAAAAAAAGTTTCCAGTTGAAAATGTAATACGTTTGAATATGATAATTGTTAGTTCGGAAATAAGACATTTAATTAAATATTATATAAAACTGACGTTGACGCCTCCAATGAATTCCTTCATCCAGAATTCATAGAACCGTGGATTTACGGTTGGAGGGACGGCTTGACTCGTACTGATCAGCCTCGATGTCTGCGGTCATAATGTGTCTCGCAGCAAAAGAGAGAGAGCAGCAAAATCAGTTATCAAGGACATGTCATGTAGTCATGCAAAAACTGAAAGAATAGGATAGTTTGACATTATCCGTCTTAAGTCTTATGTTAAAGCTTGTTCTTTCCTACCCAACTCTCTCTGTCTCCATAGATGAGTGAACATAGGGCGCGTTCCGATATAGGGTACTTTTCCCTCTAGTGAGCTGCTATGGGTGTGGTAGAGAGGATCCGCCCAGGATCCGCCCAACTTCACCAGTGAGAGGCCTTTTGAGCGGCTCAGTTAGTCCCTGAAGCAGGGCTAGTACTTTTCTGGGCTGCTCGTATACATATAACATATAAACAGCGCCATTTAAAAAAAAAAAACAAGCAGACGGAGACAAGCAGATCGATATGTCAGTTTTAAGCGTCGCGTTACTGACTTCACGGTCAAAACCGGCGCTAAATGATTGCGTAAGACAAAACGTGTCGCGGCTCTAATTACGTCACATTTGAACTCCGTGGGTAAGCCTCTCGAAGGTCCCTGCAGTGGGTACGGGACGCCAAGGGGAACTAATGCGTGGGCGTAGCCAAAAACAAAAAAGCCTCTCACCAGAAAAGGGAAAAGTACCCTATATCGGAACGCGCCTATAATACAGTACGTGTTGCCACTAGCATAAGCAGCACGTGTTGCACAATGCTTGCTAGGGATGGGGATCTTACATTTTTATCCACATCTCTACGAGTACTGCTGTACGTGTTATTTATGTTCACAATAAAAAGTCTGCGATAGTTTTCCACCAATGTACACACATCGAAAGTCTGTTTAACCTGTCCATTGTACAGTCTATCTGCATTACATTCCATCCATCCATTTTCGTCCGCTTATCCGGGGTCGGGTCCCGGTGGCAGCCGGCAAAGCAGGGCCCCCCAGGCTTCCTTCTCCCCAGCCACACTCTCTAGTTCCTCCTGGGGGGTCCCGAGGCGTTCCCTCCAGCGAGTTCTGGGTCTGCCCCGGGGTCTCCTCCCAGTTGGACGTGCCCAGAAAACCTCTAAGGGGAGGCGCCCGGGGGGCATCCTAATCAGATGCCCGAACCACCTCAGCTGACTCCTTTCGATGCGGAGGAGCAGCGGCTCTACTCCAAGCTCCCTCCGGATGTCTGAGCTCCTCACCCTATCTCTAAGGCTGAGCCCAGCTACCCTGCGGAGGAAACTCATTTCGGCCGCTTGTATCCGCAATCTCATTCTTTCGGTCACTACCCAAAGCTCGTGACCATAGGTGAGGGTTGGAACGTAGATGGACCAGTACATCGAAAGCTTCGCCTTCTGGCTCAGCTCCCTCTTCACCACAACGGACCGGTACAGCGCCAGCATTACTGCAGACGCTGCACCAATCCGTCTGTCCATCTCCCGTCACATCGGATTTTTTCTTCTGGCTCTTTGCTGTTGCAGAGCTAGTGGGATACACTTCTAAACAATTATTTTAATGGCATATCAATTCAAGACATTTTGAAACGTAAGACATAGCTGGCTAGTTTAGGGCAGGTACTTAGTAATTTGTGTATTGTGTAGAAATATTGACCAAACCATAGAGAAGAGCGCTGCTGCCCAACGGCTTCATTCGGAAGCCCCGTCACCAGGGCAGCTAGACACTGCTAGACCAGTGATTTTCAACTACTGTACCGTGGCACACTAGTGTGCCGTGAGAGATCATCAGGTAAATAATTTGACACGGTTGAGCGTCTGTGCCTGCAATGTAGTGACTGGCAGAGTAATTAAATACTCTTCCATGTCAGTGGTGAATAGTGAATAGTGTAGAATTAGTGATGCGTGTGAGAGGTGTCGGTGACAAGACGTACAACAGTGCTAGATAAATATTTGAAAAGGACTCCAAACTGGGCCCTGGACAAAATTCTAACCCAGATGAAAAGCGTAATATGAGTGGTGGTCAAACGAAAGCAAAAAACGGTGAGCTCAAGGTAATACAGTGAAAGTTATCTTTCGTTTGGATTTACTTTCACCGGGGATCCGCCTACACTGACTCCGTTATGCTTGGTTTATGGGGAAAAGCTATCCAAAATTGCCATGGTCCCAAGCAAGCTTAAACGCCATCTCCAAACGAAACACCCGTCACTTCAAAACAAGAACACAGACTATTTTGTGTGCCTGCGAAAAAACAAGGAGGAACAGGCAACTGAGAAAAACTACAAAGGTGTCAGAAAGGGTTCTCAAAGCTAGCTACTTAGTAGCTGAACTCATAGCCAAATTAAAAAAGCCACAGAGAGAGCCATTGTAAACGAGATACTCAGCCCTGACGCGGTTAAAGAAGTAGCCAAGGTCCCTCTCTCAGATAACACAATTGCCAGACATATTGATGACATGTCTGCAGACATTGAAAAGGTTGTTTTGGAAAAGATACGCATCAGTGGGAAATTTGCATTGCAACTTGATGAGTCTATGGACATTAGTTGGCCAGTGGGCATTTTGTGGATGGAGACGCCATCAGAGAAAACTTCCTATTTTGCAAGGTATTGCCAGGAAAAACAACAGGAGAGGACATTTTTCGGAATATCTTGAACAAGGAGGACTTCAGTGGGAAAACTGCACGAGTATCTGCACTGATGGAGCAGCAGCCATGGTCGGGTCCACCAAAGGCTTCGTTAGCAGAGTGAAAGAGACACCCAGATGTTATTGTTATGCACTGTTTTTTGCATCGCGAGGCATGCGTTGCCAAGACTTTACCAGCAGACCTAGCTCCTGTGTTGGATGATGTCGTGCGCATGGTAAACTTGATAAAGACAAGACCTCTGAAAAGCCACATATTTGCATCTTTATGTGAGGAAATGGGAGCGGAGCATAAAGCCTTATTGCTCCATACGGAGGTCCATTGGTTGTCGCGCGGCAAAGTGCTGGCCTGTGTGTATGAGCTGCGGGAGGAACTAAAAGTGTTTTTCACTGATGAGAGATGTGATTACGCAAAGCTGCTTGCAAGTGATGAGTAGTGTGCAAGGCTGGCATACATGGCAGATATATTTCAGCATCTTAATGAACTGAACAAACGAATGCAAAGCCGAAATTAAAACCTGCTCCCAAGCACAGATAAACAACATATGGAAAGTGCCAACCTTGACATGTTCCCACTCACACAGAAATGGCAAGGAGATGTCAACACTGCTGCACTGTGTGAGATAACAGGTAAACATTTGAAAACTCTTGAGGATAAGTTGTCATTTTATTTCCCCCCAACCTTCACCGAATGCCTTGACTGGGTTAGGGATCAATATAGCTCAGCAGCAGTTTTCGGAAAGTACATGACTTTGCAGGAGAACTGAGTTCCCTATTCTGGCAAACAGAGGAATTTTGACATTGCTCCCATTTTCCACAAAAACAGAGAGTGACTGTGACATTGACTGACAGAGCTGTTGAGGAAGAGTTTCGTGTGTGTGCCTTTCTTTAGTTCCTGCCAGGATATCAGCTTTGTGTTCATCTAATCAGGCCCAGGTTTCACACTGAGTGAGTATAAATAAATTAAGAGACTAAATTGTCATTATATATACTGTATTAGGCTACAATGTGTCATTTTATAACATTTTTGTTTGGTGGTGTGCTGCAGGATTTTTTTTATGTAAAAAAAAACCCCACTGTACTAGAAACTCGGGACTCAGACCAATGATCGGGTCTTTAGTTTCCCGCATCCGACGATGTCATTCTGAGGGAGAATATCCACGAATATCCAATATTCAAATGAAAAAAACCAAATGAAAAAAACTTCACTGGATATCTGGCACAAGGCTTTTTGCACATGCCTTCAACGGAACAATACACACATGAACCGAACCGAGACAAGCGAACCGAACGGGGCGGTTTTCATGAACTGTTCCATCCCTAGTATAAATGTATATCAGTGTGTGTGTATATACAGTATATGTATATAGCGCAGATCCTGGTCCAAGCGGTCGTCATCACTCGTCTCGACTACTGCAACTCTCTCCTGGCTGGACTCCCCGCCTCAACAATCAAGCCCTTACAACGCATCCAGAACGCAGCAGCACGCCTCGTGTTCAGCCCACCAAAATTCTCCCATGTAACCCCCTCTTCCGCGCCCTCCACTGGCTCCCGGTAATCGCTCGTGTTCGATTCAAGACTCTGGTACTGACTTTCATGGCTGTCAACGGAACCGCCCCTACCTACAGTACCTCCAAACGTTCGTGAGACCCTACGCCCCAACCCGAGCACTCCGCTCGGCAACTTCTGCCAAACAACTGGTACCACCTTCACTAAAAACAGCCAAACATCGCTCTTCCAAGTCCCAACTCTTCACGGTTCTGGCTCCGCAGTGGTGGAATGAGCTCCCGGCTCATGTCAGGACGGCCGAGTCGCTCGCCAGCTTCCGCAAGAGACTCAAGACCCACCTGTCTAGAGTTCACCTGGACTCGACATAACCCCCAACCCCCCCCAGCACTAACCTGCGTGTTTGTATGTCTTGACATTTATTAATGGCACTCAGCATTGTTGTTCGTTCTCAGATATTGTATCATGCTTAGAATTGCACGCCTGCCCAGCTACTTATGCAGGCAACTTGGCAATTATGAAACTCGTTCTATTCGTCTCGTAAATATGAATGCTCAAAAACAGCTCTATTCTTATCTTCAGGTACCACAGTGATATATTGCTGTCTCCTTCAACAAATGTACTCTTTGTTAGTCGCTTTGGATAAAAGCGTCTGCCAAATGCCCTAAATGTAAATTTCAATGTAAATACATATATATATACTGTATGTATATATATATATATATATATATATATATATAACACACACACACACACACCCAAGTCAAGCTCCCACCTTTTTGTTCTTTCATGATCCTCTGGGTGATTTTGTCCAGAGACACCATCTTGTTGCTGAAGTCGTCAGCGTACTCCTGCATGGCCACAAACTCCTCCGGCCGACTCTTCAGGCCCCGCACTGAGTTGGCCACAGCGCGTACCGTCTCCCCCATGCGGCTCAGGAAACTGGGACCCTGCTTCTTGTGGGCAGTCAGCTCCTGCAAAGACAGTAGAATAAGTATCAATACAAGAGAAACACAGTTTATGTCTTTAATCAAAAAAAGAAATCATTGGATTTATTTATTTTGCTGGCCATATTGGATGGTGTCACGTATTCACCATCCGACCATACGTTGGCTACTAGCAGGCCTGGACCGGCAATCGGGAGTTTTCCCGGTGGCCTGGCCTGCTAAATGGCCAATGGGCCCCAGATAAAAAACAAAAAAGTGAACTAGAAGCGGGCCAAGCCAGTGAACTAGAGGCGGGCCAAGCCACTGAACTAGAAGCGGGCCAAGCAACTGAACTAGAGGCGGGCCAGGCCACTGAACTAGAGGCGGGCCAAGCCAGTGAACTAGAGGCGGGCCAAGCCACTGAACTAGAAGCGGGCCAAGCAACTGAACTAGAGGCGGGCCAGGCCACTGAACTAGAGGCGGGCCAGGCCATGTTGAAACTAGAGGCGCAGCCAAGACCACACCTGAACTAGAAGCGGGCCAAGGCAAGCTGAACTAGAGGCGGGCAGGGCCACTGAACTAGAGGGGGCCAGAGCCAATGACTTTAGTGGCGGGGTGCAATAGTCCGATGCATGCGGCTTATCCACAAAAAAAAATTATTCACAGAATGTGGCAAATAAGTGTTAAGAAAAAGTAACGAAGAAATTACTTCGTAACATTCACTTACGAAGTTCCTGCGGACAACTATCTGGCATCACATGAAATGTTGTCTTCCTTCTCATCTGGGATTTGGTTCTTGAGCTAAGAAAAAGGATTAGAACCGCGGAAAAGCAGTCGTCAGCGACCTATTTGGAGCTGGCGCCCATGTTCTTAAGGGCTGAGTTTTGTGAGAAATCATTGGTGATATGGCGTTCACATCAAATTCTAGCAGACATCCCTCAGATGTAAATAATTATAATAATAATAAATACGAGAATATTTGTATCATTAAAATTACGTTTCACATGCATAGTCATGATTCTACGAGGCATCGGATGTCTAAAATAATAAAAGCACGACACGAACACTGCAAAATGGCAGTGAATAAATAAATAAGCACTCAAACTCAATCGCGTGGATATAGCCATAGGGGAATAGAATTTGACACATCTACATTCTGTGAACTGTGAATATCCATAACTAAAATATATCATATGGGGCCTACATAATATACCATAATATACATATATCATAATATAATAATAATACATAATATACATCATATGGGCCTACATAATATACATAATATACATAATATACATAGGGCCAAAGGGCGTATTGTTGTTCAGGACATTGGTGGACATCACAGATATTGCGGCAAGGATGCGCAATTACGCTTCCGTGAGGCGCGCGTCGGGCTCCGAGTCAGCATCTCTGGGGGGGGCGGGGGGGGGGCATTTTTTTTACGAAGTTCTTACGAAGACATTTAAGAAGACACTTAAGAAAATGTTCCAGAATGAGGTCCATTGTGGTGGACCATCGCCGTTGTTCGGTCTGGGGTTCCGAGGATACAGCGCCATATGTTCTATGAATAGTGAAACTAATATACCTTCGTTGAATCCATATGACCATTACATGATCAAAAACATGTGTGTGTCATTCAAGCAGCCGAATACTTCACAATTCACAGAACTTGGCATGCTAGTATTTTGTGTGAGTGCACAGGCACAAGCGAGAGAGAGCGAGATGCACCACTTACGTGGCTTATTTTAACAAGCTTCGCACATACCGATACCTAAACTATAATGTCTGTCCCACCGTGTCTGAATCTGGTTGGCATACCAGATTCAGACACCAAGAGAAAGATGCCTCAGCCATCTAAAAAGTGAGGCAAATAAATAAACAGTGGGAATTATGTTTTTACCGCTCCCCCTCCCCCCCTCTGGACCAGGGTGGCCTGACTGGGGCTATATTTCCTGGCCTGAATTAGTTTCCCAGTCTGGCCCTGGCTACTAGTATATAAAAGACGTTATTGAAGTTGTGAAATCACTAGGCAGTGTGGTCAGAATGCACTGTGTTTCCTAGGAGTTGGTTTTTTTGCACGTTGCTGTAATGACCCATTTTACTCATTGGCCACGTTTACATGGACAGCAATATTCCGATATTAACCCGATTAAGACAACAGTCTGAATAAGACACTGCCATGTAATTACACTACAACTTCCTATTGGAGTTTTGGCAGCAGGATTTTCAAGACCTGCTCCGGTCCCGCACCTGCGACGTGCAGTACCGAACCGGCCCCACCACTAGTACATATGGCCACTTAGTTTAAACCTTGACTCATATTACTTGTTGGAGCCATTTATGTAATAATTTATTATAATGTTTTCTGTTGCATTTCCTTTTGTGAGCATGTGCCCTCTACAGGTGAAAATAGGAGGTGGAACGGGCAGAGTGGCTGACTGGGAGCACACAGCTTTTGACCTTGCGGCTGCTGTTGCCTTATACTGAATGTCCTCTGGCATTGTCCAGTGTATCATATATTTACTTTTGTTTGATTTATCAACTATGAAGTCCGCAATAAAACCGATTTTTGAAAGAAAAATCCCCATCATCTTTTGCAACAAGCGTCAATTAATTACTCTGTCAACACCAATTGTGACCCACAATTGCAAACAAACGTAGGATAAGTTGTCACAATATTACTTATACTTGACAACACATTATATATGTATGATCTGACCCGCATCTTCTTTGTTTTACCCACAAACGAATCCGAAAAAAAATTCCGAAAGAAATACCACCCGGAAATCGGGCAGTTCAGCACTGGAGTGAGGAATAAAATACCACTCTACAGTTGTGAAATCACAGACTGGCAGATGATCTGTGTTGCAGCGAATGGGGACATTTATGAATACACAGCCTATGTGACAGCCTACATCTCCAAGTGCATTGATGACATGCATTGATGTCATCCCTGTCATATCTTTATGTATATTGTGCCTCTCTCTCTGTGTCTGTGTGTCTGTGTGTGTGTGTGTGTGTGTGTGTGTATATGTCAAGAGTTTCACTGTTCAGAATGTCCCTGTTAAGATGTACATGTGACAATGAAACTCTTGACAATAAAACGCTTGACTTTGACAGACAGCTCGCCCACCCTCTGCCACCCACACCCTCAGCTGTTGGAAAAATTGGATACAATGACCCAAATACAGTAATAAAACAATACATCAGCATACATAGCAACTGAATAAGTTTGTCTTTTGGATTGTAAGTGCATACAAATTAAAAGCATAAACCGTTTGTTTTAAGATGAGAAACTAAAGATATCTTCAAACAGCTGAAAGAGGTACTAGATCTCAGAGAAAGAGGAAGATTGTTCCAGTCGGATGGCGCTTTGTATTGGAATGACCTGCGTCAGACTTGTTAAAAAAATTATTGGAACAGAGAAAAAGGGGTGTTGCATATGTCTGAGTTGATATGAAGATCAACACGGAACAAGAAATGGTTTCAAATAGGAAGGAAATTAAAATAAAAACATTTAAAGATTAACTGAACCCAGTAAAATTGCATTCTAGGTTTAGGCTGCAACCAATTAAGCACCAAGTTAAAGTCAAACTGTAAAGAATTCTGAATTTGTAAAAAATCAGAGTTAGAAATGTAAATAAGAGTGTCATCGGCATAAAGATGAAGAAGACAGTTTAAGTATATTTGAGCTAGGTTGTGAATAAAGATAAGTGTTCCCAAGGTGGTACGAGAACGCGCGTTCAATTTAAGAATCAGTGGCATTCCTCATTTGGGGGAGCGCAGCTGAGACCACTTTGGCGGTTTAAGAACACATGTCCACGCGTTCATGAATCCGGCGGGGATATTTCTTAGGGTTGTTCTTACGAAGTTCGTAAGAAGACATTTAAGAAGACACTTAAGAAAATGTTCCAGAATGAGGTCCATTGTGTCTACATGCAGTGCTGATAACCTGTGTTGATTTTAGCTATTTGCACCGGGACAATGCAATCCATTATTGAGCAGAAAGAGAGCCAAAACAAAAGCGTTGATTGTTTGTGTGGTCCATACATAATACGCCCGGCGAGTGAACAAGTATGGCAGACAGGGAAAACTTTTACTTGGTGCCACCACTGAGTTAGTAAGCTGCTTTAGTGGTTATGGATTTGTCATTGTGTGTGTGTGTGTGTGTGTGTGTGTGTGTGTGTGTGTGTGTGTGTGTGTGTGTGTGTGTGTGTGTGTGTGTGTGTGTGTGTGTGTGTGTGTGACATGCGTATGTGCTTGTCTATTGCCCATGACCTGCCAGAGTTCCTTAGACGCAAGCTGGTTTTAATGAGACAGTTATAGCACCAAATAACCACAACAATAAAAAAAATAAAAAAAACCCAGCACAGCAACATCAAATAGATTGCAGTTCTGTGAAATGTGTTGCTGTTCCTGTGGTGTGATTATATCCACATTTAGTTTTCTCCCTGACAGACCTGAAAATACGGCTAGTTTCCTAGAGTTTAGATCGGGCCCAAAGGAACAAGCCTGACCCTACCTGAAGCCAAGCTTGTTGTGTCTAACCCTGGTACGGGCTCGTCCCATTGGCTGCATTCATGGGCCCAAGCTGGGTTTAAAACCCTGCATTTTCTTCGTAGATTTGCTGTTATAAGTAGACTTTTGTTTGAATGATAATCTGTTCAGAATTACATACAAGTCTTACTGAATAGCTCTTGCGAAAGGACTCCTAAAGCAAGTGTGGTGTCTTTGGTAGTGAAAAGCTGAAACTTGCATATCAAATCATAAGTTTTGATTGATTGGTGTATATAATTGGCACAATCAGACTTTGCAGGTTACAGAGAACAGAGTCCTGCATCGGGTCGGGTACCCGCGGGTATTTTTGGGAGGGGCGGATGACCCTTAATTGATATACGCTACATTATAAGTCTACATTAATATTATTCAATGGAATGGACGGCTTAATTTCGGCTAAATTGCTAAATTTCCTGGATTAGGCTACCTTCGTTTTAAAATATATTATCTTAATTTCACATGTATTAAATGGCCCAAAAGAATCACTTTAAATGTAGGCTACTTGATTAAGCCTAACCGAATGATTTACAGCTTGAAATGATTCCATCCCACGTTTTGAGCCAAATACATGGTTGATCAGTGTACCGTGATCATTATGAGAAGTTTTCACTGGTCATGGTTATTATAGGATATGCAGGTTTGGGTTGCGGAACTTAAGTGGTCATATGTGGGTTCAGTATTGCACATCTCGGGGGTGCATGGTGGGAGCGGGTCCTGAAAATCAGACCAGTGAAGGACTCCGACGCGAAACTGCATGTTTATTACAAACTATGTTTCATTACATTTATATTACATTTACATTGAGGGCATTTGGCATACGCTTTTATCAAAAGCCACTTACAAAGAGTACATTTGTTGAAGGAGACAGCAATATATCACTGTGGTACATAAAGATAAGAATAGAGCAGGTTTCAAGCATTCATAATTGCAAGGATAATGCTAGGTTGCCTGCATAATAGCTGGGATAAGAGCAGAAGTGCCATTCTGAGTGCAACATCTAAGAACATACAATATGCTAAACAATGCTAAGTACCATTAATAATGCCAAGACGTACAAAGACGCAAGTTAGTGTTCGGGTTTAGGAGAGGGAAGGCGCTATCCAGGTGAACAACACTATTAAATCACAGTGATTGATACATAAGGTTTCATGTTACAATGTTATAATACAATATTATCTTACTCAATGGCTTACTAAGATTGATATATATATATATATATATATATGTATATATATATATATATATTTATGGAAATAAAAACAGCCAGGCCCGCCCATTCTGGTAGACTAAGAGTTGTCGGGCCAGTCAATCAAATCACCCTGGAATCAAACCTCACCTTCTTGTTAAAGGTACTATAAGTAAGAATCAGTGCATTCTGAGGTCAGTGGCTTGAGACAATAACAATCAGAAACTAATATTAGTTCTAATCATAATTAAACCTTGTACACATTTAGCTATGAAAGCTATGAAATATATATATTTCCATTTTTCTGTGAAATCCGACCCGATTCATATATAAGAGAAATCAGCCCAAAAGCTGTTCTAAGCAACAGAGAGAGTCGGGGAAGCTCTCATGTTTTAACTTCAACCACAACCTGCTACAACCTGCTAGAACCAACATTAGTTTCTGATTGTTATTGTCTCAACCCACTGAGCTCAGAATGCACTCATTCTTACTTATAGTAACATTAAAAACTTCTAAATGTTGAAACTTGAAAATGTATCGTCGCTGGAACAACAGACTTTGTTGACCAGGCACAGAACCAATAATATTATGTAGAGGAGAGGGAAGAAAACTCATAGAATAATTCAATTGCAATTAACAACTTCATGGAAATTTACCAAAGTCAACAAAGCCACTAAAGCCACTAAAGCCCCAGCGAACCCGTTCATCCCTCTCGTCAACTCCAATAGTCTCAGAGGGCTTCAAAGGTCCCACCTTTTGGACTTCGCTGTCGGTGCCCCTGACCACCCTAGCCCTCTAAATGGCTTAAAGGAAAAACTGCCCAAACTCAGAGGGCAGAAACCCAGAAAAGGAATCCCTCCTAGTAGGCTAGGTGCCAAATGGACGGACATAACGGAAGCATAAAGTGGCCTAAATGTAAGCAAACCCCATGTTTCAGCTTGAATTCAAACACTATGAAAGTTTTCAAAATGCATTTGGTGAGAGTTGTAGGGGGGGGGGGGGGGAATTATAGAGAAAAAAAAATCTAAAAATAAAACTGTAGCATACTTCGCTGCCAGAATGCCACATATGTGGCTTAGTTTGGGGCTCCTCCAAGGACACAAGCAGGTTTGTGGTGAAAAGTCTGGTTTAGTCCGGTTAAAGTTGAAGAGCAGATGTTATACATCTCACGCTCCCTGAGTGTGTGCTGATGGCTGACTTAACCTGTGGGAGCACTGATTAGCCAATGAACCACAGGCTTGTAGCCTCACCCCCCCCAGACTCTAACTGGGCCAGGTGAGGCCAATTAAGCCAGCCACCAAACACACACACTCCCACAAAAACATACGGCTGACTTCATATGGCCGTAACATTAAAGTCAAATATGAGCAGCAATGTGTCGTGGTTGCCAGGTTCGTAAATTGAATCGATGATCTATTAATTGCAATGAAAAATCGCAATTAAATATCGCAATCACATCACAATATGGGGAAAATAATCACAATTAGTGTTTGTGGTAATCGTGCAGCTATCGGTGACCAGCAGCAACCAGCGACCGGCAACAGCCTCACCTGCTCGGTGAGGAAGACTCTGAGCTGGGGGCTCTGGGAGAGCAGCGGGTGTTCCGCCGTCTTGCTGAGGAAGCGCTGCAGCGCTCGCCGGCGCGTCTCGATAAAGTCCTCGTTGAAGCGATCCACCATGCCCTTCACCACAAACTTCTCCGGCAGGGGCTGATAAAAGGTGATAAAAGCAGCCGTTAAGACAGCGTCTTGTCATATCCACTGCACAAACACATAGTCAGTGTGGATATAGACCCTTTACACAGCCTAAAACCTGAGCTACACCAGTGTAGCTCATCACAGTAATTATGGTTAAGGTCTGGCAGTGCACCAGTATAGACACCATTAGTCAAGTAAATATACATTCCATGCTGGTGCTATAAATAAAACCAACCTAATATTACAATGACAGGAACAGGAAGTTACTTTACCCTGCTACTGACGATTTGTGAAAGGTGTCTATTGGCATTGGCCTGTGAAATATGTTATTATCATGGTACTTTCCAAATCGGGAAAGTGGTATTGAAGTATCAGGTATGAAGACCACATGAGGGTGCCCATCAGAAGTGGGTATTTTTAAGGTTATGCTTTCTGAAGCATGGATCAGGTTGAAAAACCCAGACAACATATGGGAATGTCTGCCCAGATGCATGAAGGACCAATCAACTCCAGCTCAAACTCTTGAAAAACTCTTGGACATTGAAATGTGTTCAGCGATAATATATTGGCAATAGTAGCAGAACAACAAGCTGGTTTACTCAAGATTACACTACAAACACTAAACACACTTCATGTGTGACATAAGGACAGACCAAATAACAACATGGACTATGGCTCAAGGCCCACCTTTGTTTGTCCATAGACAATGGCGCCACAGCCATAAAAATACTATGAGACTCGCTGGTTTTAAGCTAGGTGGTTAACGTCTATCATAGGTCACTAGTATAGCTTCTACGCACGTGGATGATGAGGGTGGGGTGGGCCTCCTCCAGTTTGCCCTTCAGCCACAGGAAGTCCTGGTACCGCCGGCGGACCTCGTACTCACTGGAGTCAAAGTCTCCACGTGTGGTCTGGGGGGGCAAAGGTCAAGTTACGGAAGAGGGAGAGAGACTGGATGCAATTCAACTGATATTTTATAGTTTAAATGGTCTCAACGTTGTATTGTCAATATTTCTTTATCTATCGTCAATATATAAACGACATTTGTGAACAAATGTTAACATATCTCTGTGACTCTGACATACTGTTCTTTTAAAGTCATGTATTTTTCCTGTGTTGTCTTCTCTGCAGTCTTCCTGGTCAAATGTATCAATGTGTCTGGTGTTTACTTATGTTGAACTCTTGTTGTGGGGTTGTTACCAATTAAAATAGTGAGCAAAAAAGGTCATGCGTTCTACAGTGTTACAATAGTTAATAATAGACACTTACCCGTGTCAACACCCTGTAAACGATAAAGGTTTCGATGGCCGTGACGTGACTCTCTGGGTTGTCAACGGTGATGAACATATCTCTGGTGTCCACCCCACCCCCATCCTCATCCTCGTCCAGCCGGTACTGGTTGACCATGGAGCCGGGGGAGTTGGGCATGGATGACAACATGGGACTGCCACCTGCCAGCGACGTATTCTAGAAGGAAGGAAAGAAAAAGAAAAAATAAATCATTTTTTCCCTCAAGACCAGTCTGTTCTCATTCCATTTGATACATTATCAGACAATGTATGATATGGCCCTTGTACTGCAGTACTGAGAGGAATACATTTTGTCTTTAGAAATGTATATTGGTGACATATTTTCAGATAAATACTGTGCAAATTATGGGCTATCATAAATTGGACTAAGCACTGTGGGGGTGGTGGTGGTGGTTGTGGTTGTTGTTGTGTGAGCAGGATCTGAGGAAGTGGCCAAACACATAATTATTACAAGATAGAGAGAGCTTGGCTGCGATTGATCGTAAAGCCGGTCCTGATCAATTGATGAAACCGCTTTTGAAAATGTAGTCAATTTAAAAATCCATTGATTTGTCAAATTCTTAATCTTCACTTTGTGCAACACACATTTGTAACATCATCACTTCTTTGAAGTGGACTTTCTTTCTGCATATATTGTATTGTACTCGTTATATATAATGATTATATACTGTGACTGAAAATATTGGGCATAAGATATATGCCCGATAACTATGCCTTTTTCAGATAACTCCTTTCAGCATTCTGCTGGAAGAGAAGAGAGAACATAGAACTACTGTTGTGGTCCTGTGCGGCTGTGTCTAGTCGCCGTCGTGGTAGCTCTGCAGAGATTGTGTGCTTTTTTAGTATTTGTATTTTTCATTTAGCATCTTCTTTTGCAGAAATGCGTGTGAGATACACTTCTGGACATTAACTTTGGTTTACAAAAGATTCTGGGATACTTTTCCGATCGATTCCGAGTGGCAAATGCGTGTGACGACGCAAGGATTAGATTCCAATGGGACATAAGGGACTGTAACGTCTTTGTCTGATGGAAACACGGCTGTCCTCGCTGCTTTACCCGACGGAGTCCTTCTCTGTTTTCTGAGTGGACAGGATAGAAGAGTCTGGTAAATCCAAGGGTGGAGGGGTATGCTTCATGACCAACAACAAGTGGTGCAACCCCAAGGATATTAAGACTCTTTCTCGTTCCTGTTCGCCAAACCTGGAGCATCTGACAATCTCTTGCCGTCCATTCTACCTTCGTCGGGAGTTCAGCAAGCAGACACCGACATGGCACTATCGGACCTACATGATGTGCTATGTCGGTACCAGACCCAACATCCTGACGCAGCTGTGGTGGTGACTGGGGACTTTATAGGGCTACCTAAAGAAAGTCATGCCGAACTTCCATCAGCACACACGTGCTACCAGGGTGGAAAGAACTTTGGACCACTGCTACACACCATTCAAGAGAGGCTAGAAGGCTGCCTCTCTTCCTCTGTTCAGACCATGCTGCCATTTTCCTGCTGCCGGAGTATGAACAAAGGATAGCACGGGAGACGGTAGTGATGAGGGATGTAAATCGGTGGCCATAAACCGATGTTCAGGATGCCATAAGTGACGTCGATTGGGACATGTTCCTATCCAGTTCCAGTGATGTCAGTAAGTTTACGGACGTAGTGACAAGCTTCATAGCAATGATAGCGGACACCATCGTTAAAGTCGATGGATCCATGCCGTCTCCCAGGTACTGCACAGCTCCCTCTCTCATCTTGACAGTCGGAAGGGGGGCTATGAGACTGCTGTTCATTGACTATAGTTCAGCCTTCAACACCATAGTCCCCTTATTGAGGCAACCTTATTGAGCTGGGACTCAACACCCCCCTGTGCACATGGATCCCGGACATCCTGACCGCCAGGCCCCAGGTGGTCAGGGTGGGCAGACACGCCTCCTAACCACTCACCCTGAACACAGGATCCCCCCAGGGTTGCGTCCTCAGCCCCCTACCATACTCCCTGTACACACGTCTGTGTGGCCAGGTTCAGCTCCAACACCATCGTCAAGTTTGTGGATGACAGTGGTGGTGGGCCTGATCTCTGGTAACCATGAGAAGGCCTACCTAGAGGAGACTGCTAACCTGTCACTCTGGTGCCAGGACAACAGCCTCATGCTGAATGTCTCCAAAGCTAAGGAGCTGATTGTGGACTTTAGGAGGACACAACATTAGAATACATCCACATCACTGGGGATTAATGGGACTGCTGTGGAGAGGATCAGCAGCTACAGGTACCTGGGAGTCCACATGAAGGATCCTCACCACCCCAACAACTAAATATTCTGATCCAGTGCATATCCTGTATTTGTATGTGACTAATCAACATCTTGAGTCTTGAATCTCACTGCATTTGGCTGTCAATAACATATAGATTTGAAAGTGTATATTTCAGACCCAAGAAGAGCTCTAGTTACCTTTAAGCATCACCTACTATACACCAACGTTGTTGAATACCAGCCCACAAAATATTAGGAGTTATACTACTAATACTGATTAGGATGTCCCCCAGGCACCTCCCCTTAGAGGTTTTCCGGGCACGTCCAACTTGGAAGAGACACCGGAGCAAACCCAAAACCCACTGGAGGGATTATATATCTCGTCTGGCTTGGGAAAGCCTTGGGATCTCCCAGGAGGAACTGGAGAGTGTGGCTGGGGAGAAGGAAGACTGGGGGGCCCTGCTTAGCTGGCTGCCACCGCGACCCGGCCCCGGATAAGCGGACGAGAATGGATGGATGGATGGATGGATGGACTACTAATACTGAAAGTTGCTGTTTGAGCATTTTTTAAGAAACTTTTTCAAGAAAGAAAATGTAGGCCCTATGTTCACACATAACTAGAAGGATATAATGGCTGTTCTCTAATGCTGTACATTGTTCTAAAATACTTAAGCACTTTAAACATACATAGTTTCATTATTTGATTCAATTAGGCTAGTTTATTATTTATTCCATTGTTGTTCTTACATTTTCTGTTTAATCTGCACATTCTCTCTGGAAGGTGTTATATACATAATTGTCAGGCTGTTATAAAAAAAGTGTTAAGCTAAACTACAAAATGTGCAATGACATAAGCATTAGACGTTAGATGAGAAAGAAGCCGTTGAGGACATAACAATCCATTTGGCTTTCATTAGTTCACCATCCCATTCATTAGTTTACTTGTTAGTTCACAGAGGGCTGTGTTTACATTGTTGTTGTTGTTCAGTGTGATGTAATAATATATAGACCTGTAAAGATATAGACCTGTAAAGATATAGACCTGTAAAGGGCGTCTGCATGCAAACCCGTCAGTCATCTGCGGAAACACTGACTCAGCACAACCGATGTCCACCACCGCAAAACAACAAAACATGAACTGCAATGTGTCAGCACCAACATATCTTAACTGTAAATTTGAAAATCCGTTAGTTTATTTTTATTATTCTGTTGTTTTCCATATTGTTTTATTGTACTGTATCGCTATGTAACCTGCCACAAAAATGTCCTTCGGGATTAATAAAGTTCTATTCTATTCTATATAAATATGGATGTGTGGCCAATGGGCTTTGTGACTATAAGTTTGGCAGTTGGTTCTGAGGCTAGGGCGTGGAATGATCTTCTGTGCTGACCATTTATCGTCTATATCTTAGTTGTGCTTGAGTTGTACAAAGTGTACTGTATTGCAGTGTATTGTATTGCAGTGTATTGCAGTGTACTGTAGTGTACTGTATTATACTGTATTGTAGTGTACTGTACTGTAGTGTATTATAGTGTATTATAGTGTATTGTAGTGTATTGGGTTGAGTCATGTGCAGTGATCAGGAAACGCAACAACAGGTCATGAGTTGTTCAGCGGCCACCAGAACACAGGCCACTAACTCCCACCGATCAATAATAACTATCTACTGTGCTGTTGTTCGACTGAAGCCCGGTCGCTGTCACTACATCACATCCACGTCGCCGAGGAGGTGCACTGATTATGAGCTGCTTACTACCTTGTTTTTTCCATACCTTGCTGTAAACTTCCAGGTCCTCCTCCTCCAGGTCCAACATGTCACCTGAGATGTCAGCAGGGAGAGCCGCCTGATCGGCCACGGGTGCGCTCATTTCGGTAAACTATTATGTATTAAAGTATTGATAATAATAATAATATTAATAATAATAATACTACAACAGCTCACGGATACAACTCATCAGCAAACTACAGGACAACTTGTGAGAACTTCAGCAGCGTGAAGTCGCCACTGCGCAGACACGGAAGTGCTGAAAGGGGAGGAGCTAACCCTATCCATGTGTAGTTCAGTGAGTTCCACTCAGCGGCACAAGTCTCCACATCCTTTACTTAAGTACAAGTACAGATACTTGTGTATGAAACGACTCTGGTAAAAGTTGAAGTACTGATTCAAATTCTTTACTGAAGTAAAAAGTGAAAAGTACAGGCTCTGAAATGTACTCAAAGTACAAAAGTAAAAAGTAGCCACAGTTGAAAATAATCAACTTAACGTGGACCAATATTAACGTGAGACTCCAATGGAGAAAATCAGCTTCCAATGCCAGCAAAACAACTGGAAACTTTTGACACTTTTTAAACTTTTAGACTCTTGTCAGAGTATGATGTTGATGTACTGACACATTATACATAATAGTTGTAACACACACACACACACACAAGACACCTCGGTGTGTGTGTGTGTGTGTGTTTAGTTCTCACTCGTTACGTCACGTGTCCCTCGTATTTTATTTTTAAGTCTTTCGTCTGGTTACGTCTGACGTCACATGCGTGACATCAGAGCTCCTCGTCTCTTCCATGTGTTGTCCATCCATTTAGCTTCAGATCGCTCTTAATGTTGAAAACACGTGACGCAATGATGTGTAGAAAGTACAGATATTCGTGTTTAAATGTAGGGAGTAAAAGTAAAAAGTTGTCAAAAACATTAATAGGGCCTACTCAAGTAAAGTACAGATACCTGAAAAATCTACTTAAGTACAGTAACGTATTTGTACTTCGTTACTTCCCATCACTGCTGGTGACAAACATTGTCCATTGTAATCATGCTGTCCAGTTGTTTTAAACAAATAATTCACTGTCAATTAAAATATAACTAAACGATAGCGAATAATACATTATTATTGTTGTTATAGTTATTATGATTGTTGTTGTTTTGTGATAAATATCATGATAATTGTTCATCTTATTCGTTTTCAGTAGTTGGCCCACTCATTGCTCACCTCACGAACACAGACGTGTTATCTTCCACCAAGAGATGTCACTGTTACACAGCATTTATTCTTTCAAATCGGCCTGTTGTGTGGTGGACTTCACTGATGAGACTTTTGGCCAAGTGTGTTGCATTTCTCAATTCACCATGTTGTGATTGTAGCTAAATATGCAGACGAAAACACCTCACAGATTGTACACACGGGCGAGGGAACTGCATTGACTCCTCTCTGATCAATTCATGTTATCCTTAACTCAGCAGGGTATTGATGTGTCATCTCATCGCTCAGTGGAACATCACCAATTATATGTGATGAACACATGATGATCAATACATATTGACTCCCCGTCCTAGCCTTTGTTCTATCTATCTATCTGTCTCTCTGTCTGTCTGTCTGTCTGTCCGTCTATCTACCTATCTATCTAATCTATATTTAATACTCAATATTCAATACTTCTGCATTCATAGGCTATATTCCCCATTCCAACAAACAGCTGATGTGTTTTCTTTGTTATGTATATTATATTATCTTTATTATGTATATTGTGCCATTCTCAATATACATATAGATATTTTTTTCTCTTCTTGTTATTTTTTGCCTACTTCCTATGAACTGTCGCCTGCCACGTCACAAGAGTTTCACTGTTCAGAATGGCCCTGGGTGGTGATGTACAGTACATGTGACAATAAAACTATTTGACTTTAACTTTGACTATCTCTCTCTCTCTATCTATCTAGCCTGTCTGTACCGCCTCCTCCCCCCAACACACACAGAAAACACACTTTAGTGTGCCACACAATTATCTATTCAAACACACAGCAGGATTCTGTTTTTCCCTTAGCTATATTTTCTCTAAATGCACAACGCCGGCGGCATTACAAACAATGTGTCCTTCTGCATTTGGCATTTTGCAATTCAAAATGCTGTGAACGCTGGCGTGCAGAATATTGAGCAGAGCGGTATAACGACCGGGCCTCTCGTGGCAATGCTTCACTCACATTAACATACAGGAAGCTGGGAAAATGTCGGCACCATTATCGCATCTGGCCTTTTCCAAAAAAAGGAAGACGAAGGCTATAGGCTGCATGTCTGACTGCGTTTGTGTGTGTGTGTGTGTGTGTGTGTGTGTGTGTGTGTGTGTGTGTGTGTGTGTGTGTGTGTGTGTGTGTGTGTGTGTGTGTGTGTGTGTGTGTGTGTGTGTGTGTGTGTGTGTGCGTGTGTGTGTGTGTGTGTGTGTCTGCGTGTGTGTGTGTGTGTGTGTGCACATGTACTTGACAGTATAACACACAGTCTACATGCTGTTGTGTCCTGTGTAATGCTGCCCGGGCAATGTATTTGCTTGCACAGACTAGCACACATGCAACGTGCTGGTATAAGTCTCGTGCATGTTGCCCACTACCTGTGTGTGTGTGTGTGTGTGTGTGTGTATGTGTGTGTGTGTTCTCCAGTCATTCAGATTAGAGGCTTCTATAATGCTTCTACAAAGGTCAGGTTTTTCAATGTGTGGAATCTAGAGGCGGTATGAAGCGCAGGGAACGCGGGTAAAGGTCACGGTGCGACGCAATCGCATTATCTCCCTGCCATTTCATAGGGGGTTGTCTGTCTGTCTGACTGTCTGTCTGACTGTCTGTCTGTCTGACTGATTTAAACAAATAAATATAGCTGTGGCCACTGATGGTATGTAATCTCCGTCTTTTTCACAAACCCTTCCCTTTTCAACCACAGGAAACACTCTTTAAGGCCAAATGAAACTCCTGCGAAGATCCACGTCGCTATATAGGCTAGAGTCCTGTACACGCCCCTCTTGTCGGTTCCACAACTCTGAGTGCAAAAGACGTGAGGTGAGGTTAGGAGAGGTTAGCAACCTGTCGCCCACCTCTACACACTCAGGTTAACTCATAGCTGATTGGTCGAGGGACGGACGAGCACCCTGTTTCCTTTTCTTTTCGACAGCCGGGCACAAGAATAAAATTAAGGTAACACTATTCAGCAGCATATTTGAATAATTTCCCAACATCTTTTTCACGTACAGTAGATATATGTTTCATTCTCTACATATTTTCAATGGAGCCGCAGACTCAGTCTTTTTGAAACCGTTTCCGGATTTGCCCGTTGTTCGGTTCATGACCATTGGGGATGGGAAGCTCTATACCGCCCTGTACTGCCCTCCTGCCTCACTGCTGCCTCATAGCAAGAAGGTCCTGGGATGTTCTCCCCGTGCTCAGCGGGGTCTCCTTCCACAGTAAGAACCCCAATTAAAAACATGTGAAGAATCGCTTCTCCGGTCCAGTCCCTGACCAAGACGTGGACGATAGATCTGGAGCTGATGGTCCCTGGGCGCTGACGAGAACAGCTGCCCACTGCTCCTGGCTGCCCCTGGAGGGGCAGCATAACCCAGGATGGGTCAAATGCAGAGACATAATTTCCACGGGCCACCCTCCCTGCATGTGTATGTGTTTGGCGGCCACCACTTCAAGCATGCTGTGTTTGTGTGACCATAAAAAGTGTGGATTAATAAAGTTGTTCTTCTTCTTCTTCTTCAACTTGCTTCGTGTGATCTGCTCCAGCACCTGCCGCCCTGACCCAGGCTATTTCCAAACCAATTCGACAAGCGTCACCTAAATGAATACATCTCATGTCCCTGGAAGTCCCAAATCCTGGAAAACCTGAAAGAGTCCTGCGTGTGCGTATGCGTGTCGCCGAGGCTACACTGAGTGGCTATGTGGGCTAGTCCACCGGCTGTGTAACAATCAGATCAGCCATGCTTCACAGGCCCAATCTATGGCGGCTTAAGGAGATCACCTCTGTCAAGCTACATTTACACACTGTCACGGCCTTTAGTCTCACCAACTGCGGGAGGCTGCCTGCAAGAGTCAAGTCGTGGAGGCACAACAGACTCAACAGGAACATGTGTTGTAGCTGTGTTTGCACTGCACTCAGGCCAACATTTGCCAGAGTAGAAAGGCATTACGAACAATTATGGCTAAACACTTATATTGGGCTGTTTGTGTGTGCGTGCTTGTGTGCGTGTGTGTGTGTGTTTTTTCATCTTCCATTGCTTCCCTGTCTAATGCTGAATGAATTGCTCTTGTTCAGGAAATTGCTTCTAACCACGCAGTCAGCACCAAACATGGTTCACTTAAAGAAGAGAGAGAGAAAGAGAGACAGAGAGAGAGAGGGTGGGGGTGAATAGAGACAAGAGAAGTAGAGAGAGGGGTGGGAAATCCGAGAGAGAGAGAGAGAGAGAGAGAGAGAGAGATGGAGAGTAGGGGCAGATGAAAATGGTAGAAGCCTACCACCTGGACAAATGCAGGGACTGAACAATTAAAAATCAATTTAGCGTCAAAAGGCTTTGCTTTCTAATTAGAACCACATGCAGGCCAGGGGTTGGAGGGGCTGGGATTTTAGCTTCCACATTGTTTTCATATTTATGTTAATATACTTCCCCCCCCCACACACTATTCTTTTGTTTTGATTCTCTGCTTACATGCCCACATAATGATAACACCAGGCTAAATACTATATTTTCCAGACACACACAATATTGGCCATTTTTTTTTCCAAAAATGGGAGGACATTTCTTTTGAATCCTCACCAGGTGTTCGATATTTTGCCCATCGTAAGATGTGGGTCCGCTTAGTAATCTCACACAAATTTTTTTGCAGTGACATTGAAACGTTATTATGAATATAATAACGTATTACACATGAGTGCCACCAAATCAAAAGCCAAAAGCAAAAACAAGTTAAGTTCAACTGAATTCAACAAGATATATTTGCAAACCAAAATAATGCCCTTCTTTCAAATAAGCGGCTGTTATGTGATTGGATGAACCTGTAGCTAGTTATGAAGATAATTGAAAATCTTTTATTTCATTTAGGCGTGCTTCACCAATGGGGGTGTGTGTGCCCCTAGCGGTACTTTGAAAGATTGCAGGGAATATTCAGAAAATAAACAACATTTTAAAAACATTTCCATATTGGTTATAAACAATTGTATATTAATTCCACCCAGTGGTGCACTGGCCATCGGGCATACCGGGCCAAATCCCAGTGGGCCGCTGCATCATTGGGCCGGTGGACAGTGAAAAATATCTATAATGTTTTAAGCAGCCCTGTGTGTGTCTTTACCAGCCCTGTGTGTGTCTTTACCAGCCCTGTGTGTGTCTTTACCGGCCCTGTGTGTGTCTTTACCAGCCCTGTGTGTGTCTTTACCGGCCCTGTGTGTGTCTTTACCAGCCCTGTGTGTGTCTTTACCGGCCCTGTGTGTGTCTTTACCGGCCCTGTGTGTGTTCCTGTCATTCCTGATGCACTGTGCATGCTGAGTGTTCTGGGACCAGGCCCACTGGCCAATCACAACCAAGAAATACACAAGTAGCGTGCAGCAATCAAATGGGCAAGGAAAGCCATGGACAAGAAAACATCAAAAAGTAAAGGAGGGGCCGAAGAACTTTAAGAAAAAAGGAAGCAGGCATTTGAGGCACGGGCTTTCACATGTATATTAAAACCCAAAAAATCGACACACTGTTTGGGCACCAGCCTCCTCAAGTGGCCAGCAACGTTTGGTGGCCAGTGAGTCCGGTCCCAGAACACACAGCACAGGCAGCACGTCACGAATGACACAGAGAGGGTAAAGACGCACACAAGGCCACTTAAAATGCTATTTTTGTATCGTTTTTTTACAGTCCACTGGCTAAACATTTGCTATCTCGGTGTCTATGTTGACATGTAGGCAATGTTATTTGTGGAAGTCATCATTGTATTCAGTTTAGGAAAACTTTTCATTAGTTTTCAGGAAGTAAGAATCTGTGAGAATGATTTGTGCTGTTTTTTCTCTGAAAGATAAGAAGTAATGATCACAATATCTTGAGTGTTATGTACCTTAAAACATGACACAAAAAGTGTTAAACATCGGAATATTATATATAATAAAGGGTTGCAATAAATACTGTAGTATAAAACTTAAGTAGGACACTGAACCCGGTCCGAGGGCATATGTCCGGGGCCGAATTTCTTCTACCACCTATGTGTAAGAATCATGAGTTCCTTCTTATGACTGACCTCTTTGGCCAGTAAGTGAACTACAGCCTGCTGGATTTGCATTCAGTGTACTGGAGTGTGAGCTTCGTGTGTTGAGACCTATTTTTTTTACAGTCTATGGTTGAGACAATAACAATCATAACATGTTAGTTAAAAATCATAAAGATACATTGTACACATGTATGACAGAACAGACATTTTTGCATTTTTGCTATTAAACGTCACTTCCGTCCTTTTTCCCAGCAAAACCGACCTGATTTTAATATAATAGAAATCAGCCCACAAACTGTTCTACGCAACAGGGCAGTCGGGGAAGGTCTAATTTTTTAAGTTCAATGACATCTTGATCATATATTGACATTCAAAGTGATTTATGCATGTACAAATCTTGCACATATTCCCTTTAATAAAATAAATGAATATCCACTTTATACAATTTAGTACCTCTAATAGTAACATTGTTCGGTAAATCTTTTCAATAAGAGCATATCACTTTAACAGGGTACTTGGCTGAAAAATATTCTTAGAGTGGGGTATATTAGCAACAAATTGTTTGAGAACCACTGATTTAGGCCACTGGGAAAATAAATAGTCGCTCAGTTTAGTTTTTGGCTACCAAAACAAACTAGCAATATAAATACATGGCGACGATAAACATGCACTATGTGGGTGCATAATGTCTCCAGGTCTGTAAGAAGATATGCATGGTCGTTGACAAGACTCCAATCTAATTGGAAGGATGCGTGGGTTTGAGGGTGGGGCAGACATATGGTGAGAAGCACTTCCTCTCCTTGCTGTCCCCAGATCCTTTTAAAATGCCTCTTGCTGCCAACAAACTTGGATTCAGTGTGTGTAACATTTTACTATCTGAGAAATATGAATGTGCAATGAGATAGAGTTGACTTTATTTGGCATGCTTTTATTTTAGATACCCACTCACACACACACACACACACACACACACACACACACAACACACATGCGCACACACACACACACACACACACACACGCACACACGCACGCACACATGCACACACACACACACACACACACACACGCTCACACGCACGCACGCACACACAAATGATCATTGAAAAAGAAACATTTGCATACATTGACACTATCTCTTTCACACAAACACACACACACACACACACACATATGCTCTGTTCTTCCACA
>PIJE02000528.1:94932-109932 GCA_002895965.2 Coryphaenoides rupestris | reverse complement strand
AGATGTTGTGGAGAAGTCCACAGTCAGCTGTTATTGCCTCGTCTGTGGCACTCCCACCATACAGGTCACTGGTGATGGTAATCACTCCATTGGGAGCCACACCAATTAAAGCCTTCAGTGTGGTCCATCCTATATACTGGCTGTACAAATGACTGTATGTGTGTCAAGCCTCTGTGTTAGTGACAGCAACCTGGGTACAGTCAAACACTGTCCTATGGTTAGGAAAGGGTCGGAAGCAGTCTGGCAGTGACGTTTGTTTCTTGGCTGTGGAAGGGATGTTGTCCTCATGCAGCATGTCATGCGGCACACTAATGATGGTGGTAAAGACGTTGGTTACTGTGGCTGTGCTACAATTAAACCTGCTTGCTAGGTCTACGTGGCAGCAATTAAGTCCAGAAGCAATAGGTTGACAAGGGGCATAATTTAATAGTCAAATCAGAATGATATTGTAGCTCAAAATTAGAAAGAAGCGCTTCCAAAAACTTGCATCAAGCAGTCTGGTGAAATATTGGACTCTTGTTAGGATGGGAGGAAATTTGAATGAAGGAAAAAAGTTTTCTTCTGTTTCTTCTCACAGCATGTCATTCTCTACCTCAAGCGCCACAAGACTTGTTGAGGTACTCTACTCCTACTGAGGTACTAGGGAGAAGGGGTCTGTGCAGCAGACACAAGTCTTTGCAGGGACTTTTGTTGGTTTCTTCCGTTTAGGGGGGTATGGCTGAGATGGTCGGGGCATTGGAAAGTATTTCCCTTGTCCCATGGAAATTGAAATTAACCCACACCTTTGCCATTGGGGAAATGCCAACTGCACACCAGAGAGTTGCAGTTTGGGGTGAAGTATTGATCAATACTTCATTATTACACAACAATTAAAGTGAAGCAGTTATTGGCAATGACAGACAGTAAATCTCAGGTACCCTCCAACGATGCTCAAACGTTATAGAAAAGAGAAACACGCAAGTAAAAGTAAAAATAAGTATTCAAGACGAAATAGCGCCAAATAAATATAGCATTAAAATAGAATAGAATACATTGGTAAGAATATAATACTGTTGTAGCAGGTGTACAGTAATGATAAACTGTAATGTCGTAAGTTGCGCACAGATGTACAGTATATGCATAATGAGAAGTGGTAAGGACAGGTAAGAACATAATGCAAACAGGTAACAAGATGTAGACAGTAGAAAAAACCTGTAGCCACTCTGGCCCTTTGCAGAGAGCCGTGATTAGCTAACCATAGCTGGGCAACATGTGGGTGGGTGGGTGGGACACAAACTTTGTTCTTCATAATTTGTTTAAGATTTATTTGCAGCCATTTCCTCTTCTCTTTCTCATTGCAAGGAAAGCAGTACAATTTAATCCCAGATCTATGCAAACAACATAATGCAAACTGCTGAATGAGAGATTGAGCGCGAGACAGACAGACAGACAGACAGACAGACAGACAGACAGACAGCTTAAGCTCTGCTTCTGCTCTGGGGTTTTTTCCATGTCAACTGGACCTTACCTGGCGCTATGGACCACTATTTATTGTTGAGTCTGTGAATGTCTTCCAGGCTCGTCGTGTTGTGGTGACTGCACATGTTTATGCCTTGTGTCATGAGAAAACAGCATTTGGTGCATAATGTGTGATGATATAAATTTACAGTCATGACTTTATAGACATGCATAGAGTATATAAATGCATATTAAAAGAAATGTCCGCCCCTCTGACACCCTAGTCCCGCCACTGGGTAGGAGGTAGGATGTAGGCGTAGGATGTAGGGTGTAGGAGTCAGAGGTAAGGTGTTAGGGTAGGAGGTAGGGTGTAGGAGGAGGAGATAAGGTGTAGGAGTATGAGATAAGGGACAGGAGTAGGAGGTAGGGTGTAGGAGTAGGAAATAAGGGACAGGAGTAGGAGGTACGGTGTAGGAGGAGGAGATAAAGTGTAGGAGATAGGATATAAGGGTAGGAGGTAGGGTGTAGGAGTAGGAGATAAGGTCTAGGTTAGGATAATTCTATTTAAGGCTAGTATTTAAAGAGTGCCCCTCAGCTTCAATTAGAGCTAAATCAACACTCAGTCAGCACTAGCCTACCCTGGCTGCTGATGGTTATTAGGGTAGAGGTTGCTTGTATGTTCCCTATTCACTAAGCTCCATCACGTTGTCTCCAATTTTTAGGGTGTTGCTGTGATCATGACTGGATACCTGGCCACCCACCTGATAGCTACTAGCTTGCTTGCCAGCCAGCGCCACATTTCTTGATAATATTACCATTCCATTTATCATTTGTACTTTGTCCCTTGTAATTGTAGTGCTTTTTACTCCTTTTCATGCCCGTATGACACCCGTTGCACTCCAAAGGAGGGATCCCCCACTCTGCGTTCCTTCTCCAGATTTCTTCCTTGTTAATGAAGGGAGTCGTTTCTTGCCCTTCGGGGGGCTATAGGGCTAGGGGGGTGTCATAATCACATGACCCATAATCATATTGCCTGTAATGCCCTTTGAGACTGTAACTGTGATTAAGGGCTTTACAAATAAAATGTACTTGACCTGTGAAAGAATAGGATATAAGGTGTAAGGGTAGGAGGTAGGGTGTAGGAGTAGGAGATAGGGTGTTGGAGTAGCAGATAGGCTGTAAGGGTAGGAGGTAGGGTCTAGTCAGAGATAGGGTCTAAGGGAAGGATGTAGGGTGTAGTAGCAGATAGGGTGTAAGGGTAGGAGATAGGGTGCATTAGAAGGAGGTAAGGTTTAAGGGCAGGCGTATGAGATGGGTGTATGTGGGTGAGGGTGGAGAGTTTGAAGAATGAAAGGTGTAGTGGTGAGATTCAGCCGCGAGCTCCAGCTGTCTCAGAGGTATTGATTTAGTATGTGTGTGTGTGTGTGTGTGTGTGTGTGTGTGTGTGTATGCTTGTGCATGTGTGTCTTGTGACATGCTCGTTTGCTGTATGTGTGTATGTGCCTGACGGTCTGTCCTTTGTGTGCATGTGTGTGTCTCAGCCTGCTAAGTGGTTGTGTCGGGTTTTGTCAGCCTCCTGTGTGTGTGTGTGTGTGTGCGTTTGTGAATGTGTGTGTTTGTGTGCGCACATGCATGTGTAGGTGTATGTTTGTGTGTGCACACGTGCGTGTGTGTTTGTGTGTGTACACAGGCGTGTATGTTTGTGTTTGTACACATGCGCGTGTGTGTGTGTGTGTGTGTGTGTGTGTGTGTGTGTGTGTGTGTGGGCGATGTGTAATTAGCCGTGCCCCAGTCGCTAGCACAGCCCAGTCAGGTCTAAGCACTGCCTCAGTAATTTTATGTGGTGGCGTCTGTTTCTCTCTCTCTCTCTCTCTCTCTCTCTCTCTCTCTCTCTCTCTCTCTCTCTCTCTCTCTCTCTCTCTCTCTGTCTGCCCATTTGTTTGTCTGTCTGTCTGTCTCTGTCCACACTGTGTCTTCTCCTCACTGCCTGGTTAGCGATGCCCACTCCCATCTGTTGGTTCTTATGTCCCCAGTCTAACTCTTGCTCGTCTGTTAACTGTAGTCATATCTGTTCATCACATTGTCACAATCTCTCCACTCTCTCTCTGTCTGTCTCTCTGTGTGAGTATATTATATATATATATATATATATATATATATATACAGTATATATATACAGTATATGCCCATGAAATTCCAGTTGCCACCAGTTTCTCAATTTAAATAATAACCATAATACATTTTATTTCACGCTGTTCAATGTGCTCAAAGATGAGCATTATAACCTGGTGTTTCCTGACGACTCATGCAGCCATATTGGAATCCACCCTGATACACAACTGATTTACTTACTTGCTAGATGGACAAAAAAACATGGTTGATGACAAGACAACTACAACTATACAGACATACACAACAGTATACACGATACAGTATACACACATTAGTATACACACATTAGTATACACACATTAGTGCGTTATGCACTGTCACCAGTGCATAACGCACTAATATATCAGCCCTAGTGTTACATTTAAAACGTTTTTGGTGGCGAATTAAAGCTGTTATATTTGTACTAATATGTTGATATTATTTTGAATATTATTTAGCATAAACATACATGTATTGTGAAAGTTGTATTCTGAAGTACATTGTATGGAAGATACCATGGTAAAGTTGTACATGTCTCAGATGTATAAATGGTAGCGGTATTGTCAGACAGCCTGATGGGATGATGTGATGTGTGCCTCTCATCATAGCGGCCCCAACATGTCACATGTTAGTGGAGGCCCTAAGTGGGGCCCTGTAGCTTTTCATCTGCCAGATTAGCTGATGTTGCCTTCAGAAGCTCCATTGATTCTCAAACATCAAAGTCCCTGCAAAAGCCATTATGGAAGCTACCTGCTCTACTCTCCATGCAAAAGAGGAGGCGGCGGCCGCTGGAGCGTGAGCAGCAGAGTACAGCCGACATCACAGCCCAGCCTCTCTCAGGGCCGCTCATCAAAAGCCTATGAGGAGCCTTCTGCTGTCATTAGCGCTGTGCTAACTCCAGTCTGTGTGTGTGTGTGTGTGCGTGTGTGTGTGTGTGTGCGTGTGTGTGTGTGTGTGTGTGTGTTTATTTTGTCTGTGTAAGTTCATGGACTTTGTGTGATTGCATGTTATTTGTGTGTTCATGTGTGTGTGTGTGTGATTGTGTGCGTGTTTGCAAATGTGTATGTGTATACACAGTATAGTGTGTATGTGGGGCATCCATTGCAACAACTCTCATACCTGCCACAGTTGTTGACAGCCAGAAAATCTAAATCTGGGCATGAGGTTGAGTCATTGTATTGGGCGTACTCTATTTACCCACCACCACCACACAGAGCAGCTCACCACTCAGCCTTCCATCACAGGTTCCTACTGCTGTCTCTGTCGGTTCACCGTCTCCAAATCACCGTTCGGTTGAATCACTGTCAGGTCACTCCTCCCCTCTAAATCTAAAGACTTTAGATGATCATCCAAAGTCTGATGGATCATCCAGTATGTATGAAAGGGGCGTTTCACTTTCTTTCACTTCAAAATTTGTTTCGACCAATCATGTTCCTGGGGGCGGGGTCTTGACGAGAAACAACCTGACCAGTGAGACCAAAAAACACACGATATCGATTGGACGGGTTAAAAACACATGGGTTGTGTTGTCATGCCTTCGATCTTTCAAAAAATGAATTACTATTGGGCCAAAATACGCATGTGAAACCAGACTACACTGTAGTCTAGAGCTGTTGACATAAGAGACAATCTCACTTGTACTTACTCTTCCATATTTGCTAAATGCTAAACTTAACAACAGCTAATCTTCACGTAACACATAACATAGCGGAAGGAGAGGAGAGTTCTGTCTGAAATAGTGGCAGGTTTATCCCCACAGCCTACATCCTGTCAGCCTGACTACTCTCCCCATGTCCTTCCATCTCTCCATCCCTGCATTGCTGCCTTTACATTCACCCCCCGTCATCCTGTCTCTTCTGTCCACCGCAACCCCATCCCCCCACCTCCTCCTCCCAGTGTGTCTGGTGTCCTACCAGACCCAGTCAGCCTAATGAGGAGTGTTCCTGGCCTATTAGAAGTACCCCTGGTTTCAGCTCCCAAACACCACTATTGTGTATTGCAATTAGTGGTCCCATTAACAGACACTTCACCACATGTGCTGTGCATTGTGCATTATTTATGAAAGAACGGGGGGGGGGGGGTTTCGAAGGGAGGGGGAGTATATGGAATCACTTTTTTTTGTTTAACCACAAAGGCACATGCGCACACATTCACACAGACACACTTGCATGAAACAACAGAACCGAACAGCAGACAGGATTCAGCCAACAGGGTTCTGCAGGGTGGTCTCTGGTAAACAGTTTGGATTGGTGTCTCAGTGAAACCTTGCCATTTCACAGACGACGGAGGACTCCAGATCTTCCTCCTTTGTTCTCCGCACATCTCTGTTGTTAAATAGGGAGAAGGGTACAGATCTAACACACCACGACACACTCCTCACTTTCAGAGAGATCATCACAATCACAGAAGCGTGATTGTTCACCACCTGGATGTCTGACATGTATCCTCCTGAGAAAAAGTCCTACAGTCATTGTAACTCTTTGCTGCATTGGGTAGAAAACTAGTTTTGTACCATTATTTAATGTATCTTAGGATCATTTCCAAGGTTCCAAATGAACTAGTATAGCATCGCAGTATTGCAAGTAATTATGTGTACATAGAAAGATTCTAACACAGTTATAACACAGATTATACCAGTAAGCATTCAGAGCAGGTTCAACAGTGCCAGTGATAAGTGTTTAATTCACTCACCTGTGATTGATAGGCAAGATGGGTTCCCCGAACCAATCAGGAGAGAGATGCACTGATTGGTCAGACATTAGCTGGATGAAGTGTACAATCTCAAGAGGATGAGCCAGTTACCAACAATGTTTAGATACTAGTTACTGCTATCTATATTATAACGATTTTTGCATCGTTATTGATGAATCACTATTCAAAAATACAGCGGTATAAACACTATAAAACCCTATAAATATCGACCAGTAGTTTCCTTGACGACGCAAAAATACTATGCCTAAAGCTGCACGGAAGAATATTTTAACTTTAGCAACCAATATGTTTTAAATGAAAGTAACTGTTATCTTATCATTGTTAGTGACTGTGGTATTGAAGCGGAAAAAAACAGTCTGAGGTTATTGAAAAACAATGTTCGACGGGGTGTTGATGTGGCCGAGGCGAAGCCGAGGTTGCTTGCCATCACCGAAGGATATCATGGAACTAGCTACTCATTCCCACTGACCTCGATGCTGAATCTGCCCCAGGAAACATTAGCATTGTCATGAACCTTCCTGGCCCAGAGACTCATAGTTTTGCACCAGCAGAAGTTAGCTTATTCAAACCAGGACTGATGCTAACTTGATGCTTGTTTTGTTGAAGCTGACTTGTCTATTAGAACCAGTGGTGGACAGTAACGGAGTAAATTTACTTGAGTACTGTACTTAAGTACGTTTTTTGAGTATCTGTACTTTACTTGAGTATTATTTTTTTTAGGAACTTATGACTTTCACTCGACTACATTTGAAAGACAAATATTGTACTTTCAACTCCACTACATTTCTAAGAAGGGTCTCGTTACTTGTTACTTTTAAGTATAGCTTTGAAGTCAGCGGATTAAATGTTTTTCTTTTCTAAAATGCAATCTGCGTGTGATTTGTTCAAGTGATGACGCCGTACCTGTACCTCGCGTACCTGTACCTCGCGTACCTGTACCTCGCGTACCTGTACCTCGCGTACCTGTACCTCGCGTACCTGTACCTCGCGTACCTGTACCTCCCGTACCTGTACCTCCCGTACCTGTACCTCCCGTACCTGTACCTCCCGTACCTGTACCTCCCGTACCTGTACCTCCCGTACCTGTACCTCCCGTACCTGTACCTCCCGTACCTGTACCTCGCGCATGCGCTTCTCAGATCAGGTAGACGTTACTCAGATAGCTGAGTTGTAATGATGGCTACGCCTACGGCAGATGCAGAAGACGAGTCCACACCAGTGCACCCATGTGGCCATATCTGAAGTCCATGTTCGAGATGGTCGAAATGAAGGGAGAGAGAGAGAGGGGGAGGGAGAGAGAGAGAGAGGGGGGGGGGGGAGGGAAAGAGAGAGAGAGGGGGGGGAGGGAGAGAGAGAGAGAGGGGGGAGGGAGGGAGAGAGGGGAGAGAGAGAGAGAAGGGAGGGAGAGAGAGAGGACTGGTAGATCTCAGCAGACTGGAAACTTGAAAAGTAGATCTTAGTTCAAAAAAGTTCTTACTTAAGTATTATCAAAAGCAATTACTCCAGTACTTTAATTTAAGTAAAAATTTGACTTTTACTTGTATTGGAGTAATATTTGACCAGGAGTATCTATACTTTCAATCAAGTACTGGAGTTGAGTACTCTGTCCACCACTGATTAGAACCTACTCTGTGATCAGCCTGTTGGCCTCCCAAGTCTCATAGGTGTCTCTGTCTCTATTCCCCCTCCTATGTGGTTAAGTTTCTTTGAAGACTTTACCTAAAAGATTTACTGTCAGTACCTCTGCCTGGAATTTGTGCCTCTTTGGCCCCCTGCTGGTTGTTCATGTGTTTTGTATTTTTCATGTGCCTTTTTGACCCTGCCCCTTACCTAGGGGTTACTACCTGCCTTTGTCTGTTGTCGGCCATTGTGTTCACATGTTGCTCGTTGGGTGGTTATCATTCAGACTACCATTCAGCCTATTAAAAGCAGCACAGATCTTGGTCCAAGCGCTCGTCATCACTCGCCTCGATCACTGCAACTCTCTCCTGGCTGGACCTCCTGCCTCTGCAATCAAACCCTTACAATACTTCCGGAACACAGCAGCGTCCCTGGTGTTCATTTTACCAAAATCTTCCCATGTAACCCCCCTCTTCCGTGACCTACACTGTCTCCCGGTAATCGCTCGCATTAGATTCAAGACACTGGTACTGACCTACAAGGCTGTCAGTGGAACTGCCCTTACCTACCTCCAAACATTAGTCAGACCCCACGCCTCAGCCTGAGCGCTCCGCTCGGCTGGACAACTGGTACCACCTTCACTAAGAACATCGCTCTGTCAAGTCTCAACTCTTCTCTGTGGTTTTGGCACCATAGTGGTGGAATGAGCTCCTGGCTGACATCAGGACGGCAGAGTCGCTCACCAGCTTCTGCAAGAGACTCAAGACCAACCTGTTCAGAGTTCACCTGGACTCTGCATAACCCCCCACCGCCTTCCCTCTGCGAACCCTAGAACTAACTTGCGTGTTTGTATGTCTTGGCATTATTAATAGTACTTAGCATTGTTTAGCATATTGTATGTTCTTAGATGTTGGTAATGCACTCAGAATGGCACATCTGCTCTTATCCCAGCTATTATGCAGGCAACCTAGCAATTATGACACTTCTGTTCTATTAACCTTGAAATGATGAATGCTTGAATCCTGTTTTATTCTTATATGTATGCATCACAGCGATATATTGCTCTCTCTCTACGAATGTACTTATTGTAATTCGATTTGGATAAAATGTCCTAAATGTAAATGTAAATGTAATAGTCTGTTCTGTTAGTCCCAATCTGTCAGATCATGTCGTGTCCGTTTGGTATGCTGGCTGTCGTGTCTGTCGTGTTTTTACTTGGTATTCTGTTGGTAGTGTTTAGTTTGTATTCTGGCTGTCGTGTGTCGCATTATGTCATGTTCTGTTGGTATTCGGTTTCTGTTAAGTTTACGAATAACTCCTGTTCCTGCTTGCCTGAGTCAGTCTGTTGGTATGTTGTCGATAGGGTATGTGTAATTGGTAGTATCTAGTTCCTTTTTTAGAGATTAAGGACCTTCATCGTATTATATGGCATTTGTCAATTGTTTGATTAGTTGTGAGTTAAGAGTGGATATGAGGTAAGAATAGCTGTTGGTCAACAGAACCTTTCCCATAAATACTAAAATTAAAAAGTGGCAGTTATAACTCCTAAAGTAAGTACTTCTTTCATGGTCAAGAATATATTTTCTAAATACCCAATATAAAATAATAAAGAAATAATGCACATGGGATTCACTTACTGATATTGAGCACCATTCCTATACGGGCATATAGACGACTCAGTGAAAACTGCCTAAACTCTATTGGAATGCTAAGCTGTGCAAGAGTGACTCTCAGATAAGGTCTGGTCGTCTTTGGTGTTGTGTGTGTGTGTGTGTGTGTGGTGCTGCTGTGTGTGTCCGTGTGTGTGTGTGTGGTGTGTGTGTGCGCTGCAGCGCATGCGTGTGTGTGTGTCCCGATGTGTGTGTGTGACTGTGCTGTGTGTGTGTGTGCGTGTGTGTTGTGTGTGTTGTGTGTTGTGTCGTGTACAGAAGTGGTTATCATCTAGCACGGCAGGTCTCCCATGTTCCACTTGAGTGTACACTATGAGCTGGCAGGGCAGCAGAGCATCTAAACGGAGGCTTTGGACTGATCCATACGCAAGAGGGAAAAGTGAGTAGGAATAAGAGAGAGAGAGAGAGAGAGAGAGAGAGAGAGAGAGAGAGAATAGAAGGAAGGGGGACTTAAAGGTAGAGTGAAATAGGTAGGGCAGAGAGACACCGAAGGGCATTTGAGAAGTGAAAATAGAAAGAGATTAAGCCAAGGACTTTAAAATACATTACGTTAAAGTATAAGTGAACCCCCTTTTTCAGCTCGAATTTGAACACTGACATTTTGTTAAAATGCCTTTTGGGCTGTGCCATGGTTACGACCCACGACAACTTTGTGATGCTATAAATGTGGCACCACGCTATATTATGTATCCAAGAAGTTACAACCCTCTCTCGGACGAAACATCAACATTAAGCACTGCCCAGACGGAGCTACACACACACACACACACACGCACGCACGCACCAGCACAACCCCCATAATGACTCAGCATATGCATTTAGTATTTTAATAAGCCTACTTCTATCTTTATTTTAACACGATGGAGGAAGGGTAACATGGTGACGGGGGTTAACTGAGAGGCGTAACAGTTTTGTACACTTTTGTAATGCTTTCATTTGTTTGTTGTTCAGGATGTTTGTTGAGTGACGTGTTCATGGTCACCGCTGCTCCTGCCACCGGTTTCCTGGGTAACCTGTCAGAGGGGCGTGGTCTCAATGGATGGACCAAGGCTGCAGCCGAACCTGCGCACTGCACACTGCAGCGGCTTGCGTCTGAATCACCACACTAGTGTACTGCATAGCAGGCGAGTGCAGTATGTAGTATGTCCGAAATCACATTACCACATGGTATGCAAAAAACTGTACACTAAGTATACTATAAGTAGCTGGATGGTGTACAATTTCCAGCTAACTATGGACAATATAGTCACTTGGATAACCCACAATGCATTTTGACACGGGGATGACCATCTTAACCTTTCAAATGTTATGAATAACCTCTCCAACCCCAGATCAGCAATGCCAATGAACAACAAATTCATAGCATATTTCTAATACATATGGTATTTGTTATTATTACAAACACTTGGTGGGTTTGCAATTAGATTGTAGTCATCAATGGCGACTGTAGTATGTGCAAAAACATGCATACTTTTGTCTCACACACTAATGCTACGCCATAAAACAGTACACACTGTAGTGTTTACTGTAGTCTTGCAGATAAAGCCCAAGTCAAGTCAAGTTAAGTCAATTGTATTTGTATAGCCCTTAATCACAGTTACAGTCTCAAAGTGTCATGGTTTCGGCCATGCCTTTATAGGTGCAATGTACCTTTAACTGTCTGTGTGGGGCGTGGTTCCTGGTTCCGGCTCCTCCCCCGGCTCATCACGCTCACCTGGTCTACCCTGCACACCTGCTATTCATCAACTCGTCTCCACCAGTACTTAAACACCGGCTTTCACCTCACTCATCGCCAGATCGTTGATTCAACTACAGTGGTACTCTTCGCTTCAGGCTTCTAGGATATTTGATTCTAGATTCTAGTTATCCCCGTGTTGATCTCTGTCTTCCTCTGTCTCAGGATCAATACTTCATCCAGTCGTCAGCCCGCTACTCTCTCCTGCCTGCCTGCCGGCCTGCCTGCCTGCCTGCCTGCCTGCCTGTCTACCTGCCTGCTCACCACCCGGCTCGCCTCCCGAGCCGCACCTCCCATCGGGCTCCTCGGCTCCCCCCTGCCTTCGCTCCAGCCGATCCTGATTTTCCCCTCACTACTTTAAATAAACCCTTGTTATTTCCTGCACTCCGTGTCCGACTCTGCACTTGGGTCCAAAACCTCGAACGATCGTGACACAAAGGGCTTTACAGGCAATATGATTATGGGTCATGTGATTATGACACCCCCCTAGCCCTAGCAAGGACAAGGACAAGGAAGAAACCTGGAGAACCAACTCAGAGTGGGGAATCCCTCCTTCCAGGAACGATTCGGATTGGAATGGGTGTCAGGTGCCAATTCATACCTGAATATGTTGAGCCATACCATTATTATTATTAGAGTGGGGGAAGTTTCAAGATTTCAAGAAAACGTAGCTTGTTGCATGCATTCTATACGTCACCCTAGTAAAGATTCTCCTTCTATTTCGATAGTTCAGTTTGCTTTTGTGCAGCCATGTTGGGAACGGTTTGTAAGTCCTGTTCTGCATGCTGTGACTGAATGCACTTTGGGCCCAAGAGCACAATCATCATCGCAATCTTATTTTTAGCCGATTCATTTTCTAAGTCTGATTCTTCTAATTGCTGCATGGTTTTCTGTGCGACTCCTTGTGCCTTTCAACAAAAACAAAGACAGAGACCTCCAAAATTCTCCCATGCTCCATCCCGGGGCAAAAAAGCAGCTACTAACAGCCAGCAATATTGATCTCTAATTACAAGCTAATATGAAAATAAATAAATTAGCCGAGTGACAACAAGAGGCTGATATGTGGAGTGAGGCTGCTGGCGTAGAAAATGAAACCCGTCCCCCAGACCATCTAAGGGTTTAATCAGAAGCCATGATAGCGCGTCCTCATCTCTACTGCCACGATGAAGAGAGAGACACGCCAATATTATTGGTCCCAAATTAGATTTCAGATGCAATGCTAATTATTTTTCTTTCCTGCAACATCCCCCTCCCAAACACACACACACACACACACACACACACACACACACACATACACACACACACACACACACACACACACACACACACATACACTCGCACACAGTCGCGCACACTTGCACACACTCGCACATAGACGAACACCAGCAGCCTATTTTCATTGTAATTATTGGCTTGCTTAGGAAGAGAAAGCAATTACATTTTTCAGTTTAAAGTGCTCAGCTGAGGTTAAAAAAAATGTGGTGAGGCCGCCTTTCACTGAACAGTTATTAATATATCCTGTACGGCTGGTCGTCAAATTCTTTGTTCGCGCGATGATTAAAAATACATTGGGGTACGTGCATTAAACATTTATGTAAGGGAAAGGGGCAAATGGGTGGAGAAACGCTTATTTTATTAAATTACCCTCTTCTGGTGAGGAAATCTAAACTGAGTACAGTTGGAATAAGCGATTTCTTAGTTTCGAGTGGAAAACCCCATTAAAGGAATGAGGCAACATAATGTGAGATACTGTATAAATTCATTCAAAGCCCAACACTTGGTGTTTGGCTCTTCCTCTATCTCTCTCTCTCCATTTCTCTCTCTCCCTCTCCCTCTCTCCCTTTCTCTCTCTCCCTCTCTCCCTCTATATTTCTCTCTCCCTCTATATCTCTCTCTCCCTTTCTCTCTCTCCCTCTCCCTCTCTCCCTTTCTCTCTCTCCCTCTCTCCCTTTCTCTCTCTCCCTCTCTCTCTTTCTCTCTCTCCCTCTCCCCCTTTCCCTTTCTCTCTCTCCCTTTCTCTCTCTCCCTCTCTCCCTTTTTCTCTCTCCCTCTCCCCCTCTCCCTTTCTCTCTCTCCCTTTCTCTCTCTCCCTCTCTCTCTCTCCCTCTCTCCCCTTTCCCTTTCTCTCTCTCCCTTTTTCTCTCTCTCCCCTCTCCCCCTCTCCCTTTCTCTCTCTCCCTTTCTCTCTCTCCCTCTCTCCTTTTCTCTCTCTCCCTCTCCCCCTCTCCCTGTGATTTTCTGGCCCTCTCTCGCCCGTCCTCTCTCTTTATATTCCAATATCCCCCCCCCCCCCCCCCCCCCCCTCTCTCATTCTTGTGTCAGCAGGCTGCTCAGCCATATAGATAATGGCCTGTCTCAATGTTTGAGAGAAGCTTCAAAAAAAGGGTTTCTGTGTGAAGCAATTGTTTGGATGGCAAACACAACAAACCCTCCAACACAAAGCTCTTGTGGTTCCACACTCCCACTCTGTAGCCACCTTGACACCTCTGGCATACAGATAGGGCTGCATTCATTCATAACCAGCATCTGGAACACATAAGGATACATGTTGGCCTAGTCGTTATCTATAAGTTCTCTTTACAGCAACCTATTCTCCTCACTGCTATTTCACCTCACCTCATTGTATAACCAAACATAATGTTTGTGATATAGTGCATATATGTGTAAAAGAGTGTAACATATAGTATATTACACATACACCTGCAATATTGTTTATATATGTGTAATATGGTATATATATATATATATATACTGTATATATATAAGTGTTACTATTGTTTATGTGTAATATAATGTCTAGAATGTGTAATGTGGTGTAAATATGTTGAACATTGTTTATTTCTAATATAGAACATATAGATTAGTAACAGTAAAATACTGGCCTGATCCTTGATAGTACTGTTATCCCATGAGCCAGTACTGTAAAAACTTTCAAAATTGAAAACTCGAATGATTAATTTGAAGCCTTGCACACACATTTGAGGCTTTAAATGCCGAAGCCAAACACTGAAAATCACAGCTCAGTGACAAGCGCCCGTATCTCTGCCTGAAACAGACGTGAGGAGCAATTGCTTTTTTCCTGATTGGTGAAATGTTGCCAGGTGATGCGTGCATCAGAAGTCTGATTGGTAATTGTTTGCCAGACTGTCTCTTGTTTCTCGCGTCGACTGGAGCAACAATGACTGGAATTCACAAGACCACTCTCACTTTGGCTTTCACCAGGGTTGAGAAGCCAGGGTCCAGGACCCATGCTACTGAACTCAAGGCACGTTTAGCCTCATCGTGGACGTCTTCTCTATGGTCCATTGGTGTCATTTAAAAAAGTAATCATATATACTTACATTTGTACCAGTAGTGTCCTGGCCATCGGGCATACCAGGACACATCCCGGGGTGCCGCCGCATCAGAGGGCCGGCGGACCGTCAAATAAATGCTTTAAGTGTGTGTCTTACCGGCCCTCTCTGTGTTCCTATTACTGATGGCTGTGCGGGCTGCGTGGTCCAGGGCATATGTCCGCGGATGAATTTCTTTCCTATTACACTCCTGCATTGTACCCACATGCACGCATCCACACACATGTCGTACACACACACGCAGGCACACACACACACACACACACACACACACACACACACACACACACACACACACATGCTGGCACATGGAGAGACA
>PIJE02000528.1:78532-94284 GCA_002895965.2 Coryphaenoides rupestris | reverse complement strand
TTCTCTCTCAATCTCTATCTCTCTCTTCTCTCTCTTTAGCTATCTCTCTTCCTTGTACACTCTCTCTATCTCTCTCTCTCTCTCACTCTTTAGCTATCTCTCTTCCTTGTACACTCTCTCTCTCTCTCTCTCTCTCTCTCTCTCTCTCTCTCTCTCTCTCTCTCTCTCTCTCTCTCTCTCTCTCTCTCTCTCTCTCTCTCTCTGCATCTTTATTTTCCTCTGGCTTGCATTTCTTTCTTCTTTTTCCTCTCTCTCTCTCTATCTCTCTCTCTCTCTCTCTCTCTCTGTCTTGCTGCCTTTCTGCCTCTCTGTCTCCTTCCCTCTCTCTCTCTGTCTCCTTCCCTCTCTCTCTCTGTCTCTCTTCCCTCCCTCTCTCCCTCCTCTTTCTCTCTCTCTCTCCATTCCTTCTTCTTCATTCCCTCTCTCTCTCTTTCTCTCTCAGTCTCTGACTCACCAGTGATTCCCGGTGAGTCATTTGAGCATCAACTCAGTGACCCCTGCGCTTTGTGAATATAAACATCCCTAATGAGCACAGCCGGGAGCGAGGAGCCGGCCACCTTCAGCAGCGGCTTCCTCGTCTTTGACACAACAACGCAAAACAACACAACAACAACAACAAAGCTGAACTTTTCCAAATTCACCGCTGCCACTGCCGCTTCCAGCACACCTAACAAGATTTAACATGAACATATAGCCTTCATCAACACCACGCACACACTACTGGAACACACACACACATGTACACAATCGCACAAAGGCACACACACACACACACACACACACACACACACACACACACACACACACACACACACACACACATACACAGAAAACGCACACGCCTGTTAACAGGCAGTGCACACACTTCTCTGTCCGGGTTGGAAATTAGCACACGGATAGCAAGCTAATGATCAATAGACAGACCACTGGAGACTCACTGCTGGGCCTCATTACAAGCTACATGTGGCCATGCTGCTCCAACATACACACTTAGGGCGTGCCTGTGTGTGTGTGTGTGTGTGTGTGCGCGTGTGTGTGTGTGTGTGTGTGTGTGTGTGCGTGTGTGTGGGTGTGTGTGTCACACATACAGACACAGGCGTGCGCGCGCACGCACACACACACACACACACACACACACACACACACGCACACACACACACACACACACACACACACGCACATGTCCTGGAGAGTCTACATGATCAAACAAGGTGCACCTTCTGACCTCACATACTCCCCCTCACACACACAGACAAAGACACACAGACACCCACCCACACACACACACACACACACACAGTCGCACACACGCGCTCACACACACGCACATGCACATACATACACGGTGTTCAGCACACAGACACACACACACATACACACACACACCACACAGTCACACACACATGCTCACAAACACACACACACACACACACACAAACATGCACAAATGTACTGATAAATAATCACACCAATTGCACCACTAAGCGTGTGTTCCACGGGATATGCTGTGACTTCACCTGCGTGTACACACCCAGGTACACACCATACACACACTACATGCATGCATAAAGAGACACACGCACACACACATGCTGCATCTCAGTACATTGTAGTGCTGTGCCCCCTCACAAAGAGTACAATCTCCGCCAAAACAATGCAAACAATGCATCGATGGCGACTCTGCGTGATCCGTCTTTAAGTGTGTGCAAATTGAAATAATTCCGCCCAGTAAGCGTGCAGAATTGCTTTGGCACACGGGAGGATGGGCTGCTGATATTTTTGTGACCAATTGTTCAATTAGTGGAATTATCAAAGCATGAGAGGAATGGGTAGCAGAATACAGAGGAAATGCATTTAAGTGGAAAACAACATTCAGTCTACATTTCCGATTTGCCTGTTGTTTGGGGGGGAGGGGGGTCAAATTGTTTGTGTATGGGTGTGTGGCTATGTGTGTTTGTGTGTCTTTGTGTATTCGTCTTTATGTATGTAAAATCATGTGTGAGGCAAGGAGGAAATGGAAAGAAAACGCAGCAGAGAAAGCGTGGTTGTTGGGATTAGAAGCAGACTCTGTTGTTATTGTGCTGCGTTACAGTAACTCCAATACGCAATCAGCCTTCTATTATAATCAGATTAAGAAAACAATAATGGCCAGTGCAGATGGCTTCTAAAAACCAGAACAGGGTTATCTCCAGTTGAGTTAAGGTCAACATTGGTGTGAACGTAACCGATAATCTAGACCTAGATTGCGCGTCAATATTTTCAATTCATGAGACCATAGGTCTCCATCCTATTAGAATTGAGTATTTAATTTGTGCAGCGACCAAAAGGTCAGAGATTTGGACCACATTTACCTGAGCTGTAAGCAGCTGTTTGTCCTGATAATACACAGGACAGCGGGATGAACGTTGGACGTGTCTTGAGTGAAAATCGTAACTCTTATCGTGCTGCTTAATCTGATCAATGCCTCAAATTCTAAAATATTTGGATGATACAAGTACAGAACCGTCTCAGCCTGTTTGCATGTAGGGACAGTTTACGAGAGATCCCTGCTTGATATGCACATTGCACATGCAGCTTCCAAGCTTGCACTGCATTCATGGTTTGTTGCCATCTCTGAGAATGGGCGGAGACGTAGCGACCATGGTGTACCGCACTGGCTAACATTGCTGTGGATAATGCTAGGAATCATGTTTAAAAGTAGAAATTCAAGGTGTAGGACTGAGGGAGCATTACCTTGTGGCACAGCTCAGGCTACTAATGTGCTGGTGTGACAGACACTATTGTGCCACATGGAAACAAATAGAACTAGGAGATAAAGATGCACTCTTCATTTTAGGTTCATGGTGAAATACTTGCTGAAATAGTTTAGTTTTGACCCTAAATGTATGCCAGGAATGACAAACTAAGAAACAGCTTTTTGTACTTTTGTGGAAGATGGACATTTTTACATTTTTCAGGTAACAGTGACATATTCAGCTACATTCAACTGAGAGATGACTGTAATAAAGAAAGAAAATCAACAGAATCTAATTCAAATATCGAGCAACACAACAAACTCAAGGACATAGCGGGAATTTTGTTGGAAGAATAATACAACATTTTTGATCACTCTTAATTAAAAGTCATCAATTACATTAAAAACATCAGTACTGGCGACTATGTGGCAGTGTGAGATTTCCCACACATTTTGGAGCTGCCAAAAGTTGATGTTGCTGAAGACTTCAGCAACCTATTTTGCGATGAAATGGGAGAAATGGCTTTCCTACCACTTAAAAAGCTTGAAGCTTCAACAATATTGTTTGGATGAAAGGGGGAAGGTCAAGGAAAAAGGATATCATGTGCCTTATTTGATACCATGTACTGCTTGTTTTTGTTTTTTAGCTTTAACTTCCATTTAGAAGTACAAATTAATATTTCAAACTCTTCTAACACTTCTAACCCGGCGAGTAAGTGTTCCTTTCACACACATCCAAACATCGCCTCAAAACGATTATCAATGTGAATCAGATTAAACATATCGACTCACGCTCTATACAACATGAACATGATTATCATGCCAATAAAGCCCGTTTCAAATCAACGACGCAGAGATGGCTGATGCAGAACAAGAGATAGAAACACAGAGAGAGAGAGAGAGAGAGAGAGAGAGAGAGAAGAGAGAGAGAGAGAGAGAGAGAGGCAGGCAGAGTAAGGGTGGCGATGGGGTGGAGTGCATGAACACCTTGCATGCAACACATTCCATGCAGAACTGTGGGCAGAGCGGCTCAGTTCCCCGGCCCCGTGGTCTCTGATTACGTTAACAAATAGCATTCCCCATTCAAGTCAACGGAAAGGTTTTCAATGACAGCTCACATGACAAAAGGTCAGAGGCAGCCGCGGCAACGCTAATTAAGTCCAATTGGTGAATGTCAGATCCACAAAGGGCAGCGCTAATCCCCAGATATTGTCATTCTCACCCCTGCCTCGGCTAACTAAGGATCTCCCAGGGAAGTATGTGTGTGTGTGTGTGTGTGTGTGTGTGTGTGTGTGTGTGTATTTATGTGTGTGCAGACGGGGAGGTGTGTTCATGTGTGTGTGTGTGTTCATGTGTGTGGGGGGGTGGAGGGGTGTGTTCTTGAGTTTGTGTGTGTGTGTGTGTGTGTGTGTGTGTGTGTGTGTGTGTGTGTGTGGGGGGGGGGGGGTGTGGGGGGGGGGTGTGCTTTTGCGTGTGCACTCTACTGGGACTGCTTTGGCTGTGTCTCCTTGGGGAGGTGTGGTCTATTCTAGCTGTGCGTGACATTCAGCAAGGCGTGTTGAGGATTGATGCAGATATTTTGGGTGAAATGCAAAAAGCCGGTTAATAATAAATACTAATACAAGAACTTCAGGACTTCTTTTTGAATGCCAAACGCAAAGAAATGTATTTGGACCTTTTTTAAGTCAATAACAGCACACGTGACCTTTCCAAGTCATTGAGTTGTCCTAAAGATGATTAAAACGATCAGTATCATGTTGCTCACATTATGAGACGAGTGCATCTTAATCCAGACCCACGCATTCAAATAATTGTAATCCCTTTTTTTAGATGGTGTATATTGGAGATTGTGTGTGCCTGTGTGTGTGGGTGTGGGTGTGTCCTCAGGGTCAGCAAGGTAGTGAGCCTTGTCCTTTCTGGGTAATAGTCCCCATATGCCAAGGAAATGGCATTTGTTGACAACAGCTTGTGTATCACTAATATCCGCTCCCAATTTAATTTGGGGTATAATAATCAGAGGCCATTAGAGAGCCACGCTGGAAAAGATGGAGATGGATACGATGTGCACCAGCCCTGCCTTGCTCACGCTATCTACACATCTCTCCGTTTCTCTCTCTCTCTCTCTCTCTGTTTCTTTCCCTATCTCTTTCTCTTTCTTTCTCTGTCTATTTGTCTGTGTGTGTCTCTCTCTCTCTCTCTCTCTCTCTCTCTCTCTCTCTCTCTCTCTCTCTCTCTCTCTCTATTTCTTTCTCTCTACAGAGAGAGGGCTCTCTGCATTGCTATCTCTCTATCTCTGTTTCTCTCTCTCTCTCTGTCTCTTTGTGTGTGTGTGTGTGTGTGTGTGTGTGTGTGCATGTCTCCCTCTCTCCCTCTGCCTATTTCTCTGTATCTCTCTCTCTGTCTCTCTCCCCCCCATCTCTCTCTGTCTGTCTGTATCTCTCTCTCTCTCTCTCTCTCTCTCTCTCTCTCTCTCTCTCTCTCTCTCTCTCTCTCTCTCTCTCTCTCTCTCTCTCTCTCTCTCTCTCTCTCTCTCTTTGTGTGCTGTTTGCCTTGGAGCCAGAAGGCTCAAGGTAATAACACATTATCTACAAAAGCATGAATGTAGGACTGCTTGCTCTCCAGGCTGTGGACTGTGCTGCTGCTGCTATGTGTGTGTTCCACTTAGGGTGTGGCAAGGACATTTCTATTTGTTTGCAATGTGTGTAATCGGTCCTGCAAACACACACACACACACACACACACACACACACACACACACACACACACACACACAGACACACATCCAAGCACACACACTGCGTATGTTACGCCAAGGCATCTGTAGACGAGTTCATGTGTATGGTGGAGTGTGAATGCACACCCAGATGGGTAACAGGCTGCAGCCGCCTGCAAGGCTCGCAACGCCTTCACACATTGAGTCTATGCTGACCCCCTGACCATGGAATTAGACCATGTATGTTCAAAGCAAATTACATAACATATATACAACAACAATAATATGTGCGTGTCTGCTACCGTAACTGCGGAAGATTAACTGCCACTAGGATCTGCCTGGCGTCGCTGTGGCTTGTACTGTGACTCAGGAGGCTGCTGCCACTCGCTAACGTCTATCTGGCAACGGCTGACGTAGCAAGCAGCTAGCCCTCCGTGGCGGTCGCCCCCTGGGATCTGTCTGGTTCAGGTTTCAGGTCGCAGCTAACCTGGAAACATGTCCCAGACAATGAGCAATGGCAGACGCAGCGTCCGCCGCGCCGCCCAATCCAATAAGACGGGGGCGAACATTGATTGTTTTGTCTTTGTTTTTATCTGCGCTTTTTTTTTGTTGCTAACTTTATCATCGGTTAGTCCGTGATGTGACACAGACGAAGCACCGCTGTCTGCGCAGGATGGTTTAGGATTACGTATAATGGCCTTTCAATGGAATTACACCGCACAGGCTGCGTACACAGAGACAGTTATAATAACGAAATAAATATCTGTGGCATAACATGTCAGGTTTCTACAGTTTCTTTTAGAGTTTCCCGCTCTTTAATTGCAATTCCCCGCCCTTTTTTTTTTTAAAGGTTAACCACAATGTGCATTAGACAACGCCCCCCCCCCCCCCCCATCAGAGGTTTTAACATCTCTTGGGTCCAGCAGCAACTTTTGCTCACCCTCTCTCTCTCCCCTCTCTCTCATCTGTATCTCTCTTCATCCCTCTCTCCCCCTCGCTCTCTCTCCCCCTCCATACTTTTTCAGTTTTGTTAGACTAGCTCATGAATTTAGGATTAGTCACGTGGTGATCACCAGCCGGTGCGCTTGTCCGTAATTTTAAGTTCTTTGAATTGATGCTTGTGCTGTGTTTCCTTGCTCGGTGGAACAATGTGCTTTAGGCGAGCTAGTCGGCCACAGTCACATGTAATCTACCGCAAGGGTAGGGTGAACAGCCCGGTGGTCATTTTCATTGACAGAATAGCAAAAGGTAGGTGAACAGGTAGAGGAGGTGAACAGGTAGAGGAGGTGGAGGGAGGGAGCGAAGGAAGGAGACGGTAGGAGAGGTGGACGGGCAGTCACATGGAGCAAGCTGACAGGTTTAGGATGCAGATAGACAGGTAAAAGAGACAGATAGATGGGGGTGGAGGAGAGAGACATATGGGCGGAGGAGGCAGATAGACAGGTGGAGAGGACAGATAGACAGGTGAAGGAGACTGATAGACAGGTGGACTGGGAGAAGACTTAGAGCAACCAGGCAGTACAAGTTAGCAGTAGGTCTAAAAAGTAAATGGGTCTGAGCAGGCGAATAAGGGGTCTGCGGACAGACACAACCCACAGTCAGACCCCAGAAGCAGCAACTGGGACTCTGATGAGATGAGTGGATGTGTCAGAATTTACAGTCACTGCCAGCCATGAAGTGCCAGCCAGTCACCAGGGGTGCGAAGGTGGTGGATTACTTTACTGACAAAGTCAGGATCATTACTTCAGCCTCACGTAAGGCAGAGAGAAAAGTCTGGTCTCACTGACTTTTAAAACAAAAAAAGACAACTCAGTGAATGTGAACCTTGTAGTGAAGCTGGTAGCACTTGAGATTATTTCTATTGCTTTGCTTCCAGCTCTTATTTATTTTTCCCCTCATGGATAATTTTAAGGTGGGCACTTTAAATGTGAATGGGGCAAGGGTGGCAAGCAAATGGGCAATGATATATGAAGTGGTGAAGGTAAAACAAATAGATGTTCTCCCCCGGCAGGGGACACAGTGATAGCACAAACCCCACTGACTGGAGCAGATCATGGGTAGAACAGGTTAACCAAAGCCACAGCAGCGCCTCTAGTTTTGGGGTAGGGATGTTCTCCAGGAGGGATGTTCACCCGTCACTGTTAAGTCAAGTCAAGTCCATTTTATTTGTATAGCCCTGATCACAGTTACAGTCTCAAAGGCTTTACAGGCCATATGATTATGGACCATGATGTGTGTTGTGTTGGGGTGGAACAGGTGGTTGAAGGAACACTCATTGTTGTAAGGGTTAGGTTTAACACATACGGTAGAATGGTGTTCATGGATATCTAAATGCACCATAGGAGGGGCGGACAGAAACTTGTTAAATAGAGTCTGTTCCTGTGTATGTCTGACATTTTTTTATGGGGGGGTGGGGGTGGGGCGGTGATCTTAAAGTCTCCTCCAGCATCTCAAATAATTCTGATACAGCTGGTGGAGACACACAGCCTGGTGGTCTCACAGAGAGGACAGACAGAACACTTGGTTTTACTTCATTTTAACACTTTTAATGGGTGTACAATGATACCAGTTGGTTTTACAGATGATGCCTTGGTTTTATGTAATGTGTTAATTAGGGACTGTAGCAATGTTGCTTGCTACACGCCACTAAACTGGCTTTCCTGCTGGGCTCATCTAATATCAGGACACAGGAATGTGTTGAATAAATCGGTTTATTGCAGAGTTGTACTTGTTGTAGAAATAGCAGGTGGAAGATACTGACATGTCAAAGCTCTCTAAGTGAGTGTGCTGATGTGTGCATTGATTAGCCACTGCAACACAGGTGTGCAACCTCATCCAGCCCGCAGACTAGCCAGCCTGTCTCAGGGCAGGTGAGGCTGCTTAAACCAGACACAAACCACACAGGGACATCCGTCCAAGAAACGCTTATTGGCACTTCAACCGTTCACTGCTACATGACAAATATTCACATTTTTTAGATGGGTTCCTAGATGGGCTCCTTTAAAAACAGTAAAAGCAGGGTTATATTATAGACAGTAGTGGGACTGCAGCAAGGTGGAGGTAAGGCAGTGGTGTCACCAGCACACTCTCAATGTCCTAAGGATCATCACTAGGTCAATGAAGGACCTAGAGAGGGGGACAGTGGAGCTTCAGGCTTTGGCCGACTAAGAAAAAGTATATTGAAGCCATCAAATTTTAAAAAGTAGCCCTTAAGGAGGACCTGCTAGGCACAAAGCACAGGGTGCTCTAGTGAGTTCCCGCTTAGAGAGCATAAATGCGATGGACACCCCGACCAGCTTCTTCTTCCGCCTGGAGAAGAAGAGAATATACTCTCTCCTTTCCAATACTTGCCATCACTGGCCAGGAGCTGAATGAACCAGAACAGATTACGAAGCAGGCAGTAGAAATCTACTCAGCACTGCAGTGAGTGTGAGGAACATGAACTGTAAGTGACTCGTGAATTCAATCGTCAGTTTAGGAAAACCTCGGCACAGCTCTGTTTTTAAGGAACCCACGTTTTCTTACATTTTTTCTGTTGACCGTCTTTTTTAGATCATGGGCACTTCCACTGCCTTTTAGAAGAACCTGTAGTCTACAGGTCCAGGCTGGACATCCGGGTAGCGCTACTCTGCCCGTATAACATAGGATTTTGTTGAACCTATGTACATAGCAGCTGACTGAGAGGGAGAGATGTCTGCTAAGAGAGTACAGCAGTGCTTCTCAAGACTGCAAAACATTCACAGGAAGACCTTGTACATGGGCTGTATGCAATCAATTCATCAGCATAAGCTGGGAGATGATCAACTTCATATTCATATTGAGTTTTGCAACATGATAATGCAGTTGGTTATGCTGGGCTCGGTATAGCCCATTGTATTGTTGCATTTTTCTTTTAATTACATGAATACACATCATTTGATTGATTGATTTGAATGTGCAATGCAGTATACATGCCTAACAGATTGTACTCTATTCACAGTTCAATTGAGATTGTAACTTTTTCAGCAGCCGCACAAAAACAGCGGTGGTCTGAGTAGCAGCTTCAGTTGATTACAATGGACCCACCCCAGTGTCGGCATTCTGCAGCAGACGAGCCGCACCGCGTCCGTCTCCCATGTTGGACGTTATATGGCGCCTGAGCTGAAATCCTGCCTCATCAAAAGTCATTACTTCATTGTTTTATTGCGTTTGCTTGACTTGGCTCTTTGTTCACCCTTCTCACCCAGGGCTTTACCCATTTTGGCGAAAACATTTTAACTGGTCAAATGTATTTTTGGAGCAGGCTACAGAAAGGCCAACCAAACAAAATGGCAGCTGCTTCATTATGTGGTGGGGGAGGCGAAGCTGGCCATCTATCTGAGCAGGAGCAACAGGGTGGAGGTTCCAGTCAAACCAGGAACCATCTCCTGTTAAGGTGTAATGTTAGGGCTAGAGTATGAGTGGACTTTGCTTTCTATAAAGCAATGGAAGACCTAGAGGCCATTACTGAGAAATGGGCTCATGAGGACTGTGTGCTCTGTGGATAGTGAACAATTGGTGTTTGGAAAGTTTTCTTTTTTAAGTCCTCCAAAAAGGAAAACAAATATATATATTTTTATTTATTCGGTTTTGTTTTCATATTTTTCTTCTTCCTGTATACTAACTGACAACTGTCAAAAAACAGTGTAAATGTAACAAAGGTGTTTTTTTTACAAAGGTGTAAAAAATCTCATCTGTTTTGTTTACTTGACACTTGTTCTCATTTCAGCCATCTCCCTCTGTCCGTCTGCTTTGCTGGAAATGGAGGGGGTGTGGACATGCTGGAGTCAGCTAAATTGGCCTCTCATATACCCCTCCACCAGCCCCCCACCCTGCCCCTTGTCATTGCCCCCGCTTTGTTTGCCAATAATAAAGATTTCTTGGCCTGAGACTTTTAAATTGGGAGGAAATTGCACACTGAACAACAGGGGAGCCTATGGCATTAAATGTTTAATTAGAGCTGAACATCCCCCCCACCGAACAACAACAACAACAAACAAACAAAGACACCTGAAAACAAGGGGATCCATCATTGTTCTCTGTGTCACCACCAGGCAGAGTCTGGGGACTCCACACAAAACAAAGACGAAGGCTAATGACAATGAATGTCTAACAATGCATCGGTTGGTTCCACGATTAACAATTTGCCATCCAAAATAGTATTTTCATGTTCATTCATCTATTTACCTCAAGACTGTAACGATTAAGGCAACACACACAAAATATGCTCAACAATTTTGTTCTATTTGTCTACAAAAAAAAAGACTTGGACAGCTTTTCTTTCAGGAGCTCTGAAATCTCTCTTTCTGTGCAAACTTAATGTAAGATAAGCTAGCCTAAGCTAAGTCACCCCTGCTACCAGGTACCACAGGACTTCCTCTGTATGCAGACAGCCTTGCTTTTCAAGGTCTTCCACCAGAAACCACAGCTTCCATGCTTCTGCCTCACGTAAAACCTGTCCTGTTTTGTTTTGTCTTCATGAATTTCCCGCAGAGGAAAACAAGACTACTAACTACTGACTATATGAACTTTCTCTATCAATGGAATAAGAGAGTTCAGGTTACATACTACACGACTTCTATTGCACACCCTGTAATCACGTGTACCACATACTACACAATGTTTCACAAGGAAGAATCCCTGGTGAGGGTCTCGTCTCCAAACAATGTTCTAAGTCACAACAATACACAAGAATGGACACTTCCAAACTAGATGACCACAAGAAGCTGTCCCTGTCCCCGTCACCAAATTAGTTCCGCCTCATCAATAGTAATCCACAAACACATCCAACACACATTTTGTGTGCAAAGACTGACCATGTGCATCAACCACACCCCACCTCCTTACAAAAACAATGAACCATATAAGATTGCGAGAGAGAGAGAGAGAGAGAGAGAGAGAGAGAGAGAGAGAGAGAGAGAGAGAGAGAGAGAGAGAGAGAGAGAGAAACAAGACAGTGGTGGTGAATATGGGGGTTGTTGAGTTGGGGGCAGTGAAGACAGAAAATTAGCTGGAGGATGCAATCAGAGTGGCTATGAGCAGCTTTTGAATGCCTCCCTGATGTTTGGCCCACCGGGAACAGAAATTCTCCCTGAGCAAGGGATAGGAGAACGCTCTTTCCACTCAAGTGTGTCCCCTCGTCAAAATCGTCGCTGTCATTGTTGATTATCCTGCTGTGAAGGCTGACCAATGGGATGTTCTTAGGTCAAAAATTACAAACAACTAAGGGTTAGGCTTAGGCTTATTGTTCTCGGTCTGTACACATATAACATTTGACAGACATTAGCATTTTCAGATCAATTAAACTAACGGATGTGTCGCTTCTGTGAGTTAAGCTTCATGGGGTCTTGGGAATGCATTGGCCAGGAGGTCTACATGTTATGGTGACGCAAGGACAAAGCTTTCAAGAACACATCTTCAGCAGGGAACTTAAGTTTACAGGCTTTTCTGGAGCTCCTCCATCCAAGGACACAAGCAGTTGATCTTGAATAATCTGGTTTATTGCAGAGGTTGTAGACTGAACGAATGACAGAGCAGATGGTACTGGCTAGATGCTTGCACTCTCTGAGTGTGTGTGGTGATGGCTGGTTTTACCTGTGTCCACTGATTAGTTAATGCAGCACAGATGTGCAAAATCACCCAACCCCAGACCAATCAGCCTGACTCCAGGTGAGGCTGCTTAAACCAGCCACCAAGCACACACACCCCACAGTTTGTAATTAAAACAATGGTTAATTAGAGTATTATTAAGTATTGATACATTATTTACTTGTCCATCTTTAAGTGTCAACTTTTTGTATTTCCTGAATCTAGATATAAACACTTATATATAAGGAAAGATCCTCCTCTCCTGACGTCTCCTGTTAAACACCTGTTAAACATCTTTTTTGCGATTTTTGAGATTTAAAATGTTATGCCCTGTGATCAGTTTGGCTTCATAAATATAGGTCCTGCTAACTGGAATAGGCAGAAATATATGGAACACAGAATTACAAATGAACACAGGGAACAAACTCACGACACAAAGGAAAAAGTCCTCAAGGAACATCTCGGGTCAGGATCTGGGCTAAGGAGGTTCGGAACAGAGTCAGGCAGGCCAGGATAGAGGTGAGCATGTTTAGAACAGGGCTAAGGATGTTTGGAACAGGGCTAGGCAGGGCTAGGCAGACCAGGGTGGTGGTAGGCAGGTTTGGAACAGGGCTAAGCAGGTTCAGAACAGGGCTCGACAGCTGGGGAGTATTTCTATTATTATATTATTGTTCAATTATTATAGATTTTTATTATTAGTTTACATCCCTTAGACTATATAGATTATCCGGAATCTAGATACTGTATAAACACTTGGCTTAATATATATAGCTCCTGCTAACTGGAAGAAGCAGAAATATATGGAACACAGAATTACCAATTAACACAGGTGACAAACTAACAACACAAACGAAAAAACCTCAAGGAACATCTTGGGTCAGGATCTGGGCTAAGGAGGTTCAGAACAGGGCTAGGCAGGTTCAGAACAGGGCTAGGCAGGTTCAGAACAGGGTTAAGCACACCAGGATGGCGCTAGACAGGTTCAGAACAGGGCTAGGCAGCTGGGGAGCGGGGCTCCGCTGTTCCGCTACCAGGAATGTGGATAATCTCAGGGAAATCTCTTCTGGGTTCATTCTGTGGTCGGTTCCTTCTGTCACGTCTTGCGCTGGGAGTTGAACCTAAATGTAGAGATCAGACTCAGGGTAGCTGCAAAAAGAAGCTTTTTGCTTTGTGAAAACCCACAGACCCACAAACATACAGGGAACTGACAAACTGGGGCAGAGACAAAGGAACTTAAATACATGGAACACAGGTGAACAGAGTTACTAATTTAGATGACAAAAATTATACTAACGACACAAAGCAAAAGCCAGCCACGGTGTTCCTCTGCATACTTTCATAGGCCATGCATCAGCTTTCTGTTGCAGTCTGGTACCTGTCTTGGCAATCAATGTACATGTATTCATAACTCTCTCTCTCTCTCCATCTTGTGAGCATAATATAAGAATGAACAGATGGAGAGGGAAACCCACCTCATGGAAGTGTTCTGTTGGATTGTGTCTGTCCAAGAGGGAGTTGGGGGAGAGAGAGAGCGAGAGAGAGAGAGCGAGAGAGACAGAGACAGAGACAGAGACAGAGACAGACACAGAGAGACAGAGAAAAAACAAGGGGTTCACATCTTTTTCCTGGTTTCCACTCACTGTCTCTCAGCTGCCCTCAAAACATCAGCACCACTGCATCTCTGTCCAACTGTCTGTCTCCATCTCTCCTTCTTTAGCTCCTCCCACCCCTCCCATCCATCCTAAAGCAGCCACCGACACAGATGTAGTGCATGCATACACACGCACACATGCACACGCACACACACATGCACATGCACACACACACACGCACACACACACGCACACACACACGCACACACACACACAGCACCACACACACACACACGCACACACACACACACACACACACACACACACACACACACACACACACACACACACACACACACACACACACACACACACACACACAACACACACACACACACACACACACACACACACACACACACACACACACACACACACACACACACCACCTTACTTAGATTTCCTCGCTCCACCTTTTTAACCTTCTATATTTAATTATCCTTCTTTCTTTCTTCACTTATTCTCTCCTTGTCTGGTTCCTGGGCGAGCGAACACTCTCACTCACCACCTGTCTTCTTGGCGACCTCTTCCCTGACCGGCGAGCCAGGAGCAGTGAGATGTGAGAGATGTGGTGGTCGTTATGCGATGCTTTTCCTTACACCGGGGTCAGAGGTGAAACAGAAAGAAATCGTGTTTGCATTCCGTGTGACATTCCCATTGGAAGATGGAAGGTGCTCAGAACCACATACACTGTTAGCTTTTCCTCTCTATGCTCGTTGGCAAGCCCAGGTGGCTGTAAATGATTATTCATTCGTTAAATGTTGTGGAAGCCCAGAGCGAGCGTGTAGAGATATAAAGAGACACATCTCCCTTCATTACTGCAGGCTCACACGGACAGAGGTCAGAGCACAGGGAGACCTGGGAGCCTTCTGATCTGTGTGTGTGTGTGTCTCTGTGTGTGTGTGTGTGTGTGTATGTGTGTATGCATCTGTGTGTGTGTGTGTATGTATGTGTGCGTGTGTGTGTGTGTGCGTGTGTGTGTGTGTGTGTGTGTATGTGTGTATGCATCTGTGTGTGTGTGTGTATGTATGTGTGCGTGTGTGTGCGTGTTCAGATGTTTGCGTGGGGGTTTGCATTCCAATGTGAGCACATTGTGTTCTGTGATGGGCATCAAATAATGTGTGTGTGTGTGTGTGTGTGTCCATGTGTGTGTGTGTGTGTGTGTGTGTGTGTGTGTGTGTCTGTGTGTGTGTGCACGTTAGTGTCAATATTCTTATTTTATATTATGTGATCTTTTTTGTGACCCTTTTTTGTTTATTAATATATGAAACATGATGTGGATATGCTGAAAGTATACCTTATTTTTAGTCTGTTTTCTGAGCAGTTATGGTCTAATACAAAATCTGATTTAAAGTCCGCTCTTTAAACGAGTGTGGTGTCTGTTGTTGTGACCCACTGAATGAATGCTGTCTGTGGTAGTTATCATGTCAACCGGTTGGAGGAGGAGGATCAACAGGGCAGCAGCAGAAAGTTTAGTCGCCAATATTAATCGACTAGAGTAGATGACGTGTAAGGCTAAAATGGATTGCATTTATATGGCTAGTCGGGTAAATGATGTCGTAGACTAGTAGGCTCAAGGATTTGATCTTCAAGTCAAGTCAACTCCATGTCATATTCTGCCAGGAGACACGACTGGATCTCTCATTGCGTGCACAAACACATAGACACGTCCAGCACACACATAAAGCATCATGCTTTTTGATGTGAACGTTTTGATTTTAGTTACAATTTTCCTATCTTTATATCTGTCTTTCTTTCTTTCTTTCTATCTTTCTTTACTGTAGTCTATTCTCAGCAATACAGTAGCTTCTGTAAGGATGCTGGCATGCTGCTGTGCAGAGAAAACCTTCAAGTCCAAATTCCATATGTGGTTTTTAGCCCACACTTCAGCCATTCAGCCGCAACACTTGACTGCAAACTCTCCATTTGTCTCTACTCCATCCTCCCTCGGTGTGTCTTCTGGTAGTTTCCTGCTTTCCTGTATTCCTTTGCCAGCACACGTTAGTATTTGTTGTCTGCTTTTCTGCAGCCGAAATTGAACAATGTG